>JAWQEG010004006.1:0-31894 GCA_033782935.1 Petrolisthes cinctipes | reverse complement strand
ATAGACATAAGATAAGTTGGCAAGTGAACAGTGAATAAGAGGAGACAAACAAATCCTATACGTGCTTGCTTATAGGGCGTGTTTGGCAAATCCTTTCCCTTTAATGCCACTTTCATTTTTCCCTCTCTCTATTTCTCCCTCGTCAGTAGAACGCCGGGTTGAACAAAGTACCTAATAATGATAACAATCTCAGACCAAGTCCCGCCTAGCTGTCTCTAACCTCGTGAATAGTAAGTAGTAGGCGGCCACGGGAGACTCATGACCTGAAATTAACGTGATCTTTGGCTCATAACGAAGGGGAGGCAGATTAATACGTGCTTAACAATCCTGGGTGCCGAAGCCTGTTTAGAGGGCGGGGGGGCTGTTAAGAGGTAATAACAGGCATAAGTCGTGTCGTAAGTGATCCCCTCAAAGAGATAAATGTTATGGGCGTCGAGGAAGCAGCCGGGGTTAATCAGTGCTTCCAGGACCTCAGTGATGTATCGACCCCACACATACGTATATCTGCAAGTCTGGACCCAGCCGACCCCGACCACCTCGCCTCCAGTGACTGGCTACTTGTTAGTACCCAGGAATTCCGAAGTTGTACACTCGATCAGAAATTTATCGTACAGGTGTTGTTCTATGATATCCTAAACGAAGCTGGTATCTCGTGTTGTCCTGGTCGTTTTCAACAAGTAATCACCAGAGATGTCAGAAAGGGTCGCTTGTGGAGACTACGATACAAAAGGTATACCTGTATCACTCTTCTTGGCACATATCAAGGTGTTGCATAGTAACTGTTATCATACTGAGAAATAATAAGAGATGACAATATTATTAATATAATGAAAATTGATCCATGACCGATAATCAGTAGCTAACCTCTCAAGTCTATACAACTTAATTTACCATAACAATATTAGGAGCACATGAAAATACTTTACCATCAGGCGTTAAGATAATGCTCTAAGTATAACACATATATTATATCAGAGGCAGATGAACAGCAGATAATAGTACCCTAATGAGAATAATCTACCATCAGGCGTGGTAATAATGCTTTGGGTTCACGCTGGCAGGAGTTCTGACGGCGACTGCGATTACCGATGCAAATGTCTGGCTGGGTTACAGAGGGACGGAACACCTGCACCAGAGGATAGTTAGTAGGTGTGGTGTCCGAGGTGTCTGGGGGTATGTAAATATATCCTCAATGGTATGCAGGGATAATGAAGATGATGATGATAATGATGATGATAATGATGGCGATGACGACTACGATTATGACGATGACATATGTGTTCAAGGATGTAAATTAGATGAGTAACAAGTGTATTTTCTATCTGTCTGCCTCTCTGTCTGTCCGGCTGTCTGTCTACCAGGCTATTTCCCCTCGGTATAAAACACAGCCCTTGGAAATCCCTTCCTCTTAAAAGAAAGTAAATATGATGATGATGATGATGATGATGATGATGATGATGATGATGAAAACACACACACGATGATCATTCCTCGTTACTACAGCTAACAGTGCTTACTCTGCTTTCCTTCTCGTTTATGAATGAAAGATACCAACGTGTGACTTTAATAACTGGACCTCATTACACCTAATTGCATCGGCTCATCGTTCCTGTCCTTCCATCCTCCTCCTCCTTCCTCCTCCTCCTCCTCCTTCCCTCCTCCTCCTCCTCCTCCTCCTCCTCTTCCTCCTGCCTCAATTAGCTCTAACACGACCCCTCAGTGTTACTCTTTACCTTCGTGATCTGCACATTAGCAGTCCACACCTATCACTTGCACTGTTGCCCTTCATATTGTTGTCTAGGTTTACTTCCTCATCATCCTTCTTTCATAGCTCGTAGTTCCGTGTTATTCCTCGTCTATTGTTACCACCTTTTCCTTGCATTCCCACCCCTTGTCTTTTCCCTGTTCTGTTTCTCCTAATATTCCTACACTTCCTTCTACTCTTCCTACTTCTTCTCCTTTTCCCACCCCTTTATGTTTTCCCTCTTCTCCTCCTAACGTTTCCCCTTCTTTATAATTATGTTCTTTCATTTCTTCTTTCTCGTCCACTTTACTTGATTTCCTCCCATCTTCTAACACACTCTTTCACATCCTTCTTTTTCTGCTTCTCTTTCTCCTCCTCCTATTATCATCCTTCTTCTTCTCTTGTAATTCATTGCCTCATCCTAAATCTGACTGCTGCTCCTCTCCTACTCCTCCTCCTCCTCCTACTCCTCCTCCTACTCCTCCTCTTCGTAGCCTGCAGCAGCTGTCCACCCCTCTGCTATGTGGCTGGTCGGATCATCACTTCCCACACCCCTTACCTGCTCACCACGGGACGGATGGCACCTGTAATTTTCAGGAAAGAAGGCAGGTTTATCCAGAGGGGAAGATGTTGTACAGGGTGGATAGGTCTGCCTCCTCTCAGCGTATATACCACCAACCTCAAATATTTGCAGTATAGGAACGTAAATGCTGGTTTTAATATCCATGTGCTGCCGTAGACTATTATTTTAGAAGAACCCGGAGCGTTGTGATGCTATCTGGGACTTATTACAGTATTTCGGTTTCACGTCAATATTCCGAAATGAACACGTCAATTTTCTTTGTTTTTACCCCGTCCATGTTAACCGATAGTGATGGTCAACGTCTACCTGTACAGTAGGAGGAATATATCAGTAAGTGTTTGACCAAAGATGGTGTCTACAAAATAGTCTACGAAACATATTCTCTCCGTAAAGTTGTAGAAGTATGGCACAGCTTGGAGGAATATGCAGTCTCCAATCCACTCACAATATCACACACACCTATAAAGCTAACTGATGTACCTACAGTTCAGAGCGGATGAAAGCGATACACTGCCTCAGCCTCAACACGTAAACAGCGGGTGCCAGTAGATCCCTTAATTGGCATAAGAATGTGATTATCCCTCATGAAAGGCAAAGAATCGATTCTATTCAAGTTTAAAAGCTGAGAGGCAGTGGTTCCCCTTCAACTGCTTTGAACTACACATTTCTTCATTTCTTTCTACTAGTTTACTTGGTATTATCAAGCTATAAATTTTGTGTAAAAATTTTACGATAATGATAGGAGAATTAAATGAATTAAAAATAGGAGAAAGTTAGGATAGGGGACGGAAGGAAGATAAGAAGGATGTAACAAAGAATGTGGACTGTAAGGGTCTTAAGGGCGGGGTAAGAAGGTGGATGCAGATGAGGTGGGAAGGTGAGGTGGGGGATCAGACAGGTTCCATGAAGGTGAGGCTGAGGGGAGATGGACAGGGATGCATTTTAACAGCATATACTGTACACACCTTTAAAAAAAACAGCACTACTAATATAATATTGTGTAGCAAAGCGAGTGAAAACATAAATAATTACTAGTTAACTCTACTGTATAATTATCCATCCATGCTAATAAAAAAAAGATAATTTTTTCACCACATAAATTATAATGCTTACATTATCTACGTCGTATAGAGAGGTGTATAAGTTAATTAGGAATACAGCCATGGATAATTGCACGTCTAATGATTTCTCAGAAGAGTTTCAGATAATTTTTCGATAAAAGAGCTTAGATTATGTCGATAAATAGAACTGCTTTTGATAGCTTTCAAATAGTGGCAGAAAAGAATCCCTCTTTGTGAACCTCTGCTTAACACAATGTGAAGGAATAAATTATTTTCAACACATTAAAAAACTTTGCCACTTCCCCGGATTTCAATCCTAGAAAAATCTAGGCACTGAAAACTTCGTGTTTGACTGTTACGTCTTCTTATGCAGCAGCTCTTGGCTTTTAAATCGCTTTGAATTTGGCACAAAGTGGGGAACTCTTTGATAGCAAAAACCCCAGTAACATCTCAGTCAGAAGAAAAGAACAGCAGTACAAGCGACTTCAGATTAAGCATAGCAACACTCACAAGCTTGATGACTCGGAGTAACGTTCATAACAGTTGATAGGTGGGTTGGGTCTGTCTGTTGTGGGTTGGGTCTATATGTAGGAGTGATGTATGTGTTGGGAAGGGCGGACTGTATACACACTCCCTTACTTCCCAGAAGCCAGGTTGCTAGGTCTAAATCACATGCTTTCTAGAATGACCAAACAGGATTACTGCAGTTACCCCCAATTCCTGTGGTTTTATGTTTCTACTTTTTTATTTCCCAGGGCACTCTTGTATGCACTCGTGTAACGTTACCTTGATAATATAACTGATCAAATTTCTTCCAAACCGAGCCGAACCAACCCAACCCATCCTAATCTATATTCTGTATCAAACTCAATCTCACTCAACCGACGTAAATTCTCCAGAATAAGAAAACAGGAACCAGGAAGCGACCACACTTGGAATACGCTTACCGGCTCCTTCTTACAGCATTTATCGTGTGGGTAATGAAATATCTTACATATATAGCACCTCATCCTTCGAGACCCGGGGCGTCCATTTCTCTCTCAGTAACCAGTACCTTCTTTATCATCCATAATCCCTTACCCAACTCTAAGCTGCCATAATCGGGACGAGGAAACCCGTTTTTGGTCCGTAATTCACAGGCTTAACCCAGATTGCTGGCATTTGCACCAACATACGTTTTTGTTAACTTGAGGAAATCATGTAAATTGGTGGTGGTGGCGAGGCGAGGCTGCAGGCCACACAACCATAGCGTTCCGTGCCCATATTCACCAGGGGAGCTCCACTTCAGACCAATGTTTACCCTTTAGTACCAGGCTTAATGCAGTTGTTTGTATTGTATTAGTAAAGATCAATATGGGGTTTACTTAGGTAGACATTGTCAGGTTATGTTATAGTAAATCAGTACCGTACCGTAGATTAGACTGCTATAGGTTTGATCGCCATGTTCAGATAAAATATGACGAGTGCAAAAACCTCAGGGAAAGAAATATTACTCTTGAGTCAATAATTCACATAGAGCTAAAATACAGTTAGGGTAAACTTACCTGGGTACGGAAAGCTATCAAGAGCACCTCCAAAACAGAGTACACATGGAGAATAATCGTCCATGACCCTTCCTTCTTCCATAACAACAACAACATCACCACCCAAACAGAGTACACTTGGAGAATAGTCGTCAATGCATAATTATGACCCTTCCTTCTTTCTTAACAACAACATCACCTACAAAACAGAGTACACATGGAGAATAATCGTCAATGACCCTTCCTTCTTTCTTAACAACATCACCACCTCCCAAACAGAGTACACTTGGAGAATAGTGGCCCTGACCCTCCCTTCCTTCTTCCGTACCAGCAGCGTCTCCGGCAGGGTGGGTGCGCGTGGGACGGGGTTAAAATTTAAGAGGTGCTGCAGCGTAGATGACCGACCATCTCCTCTGATTAAGTGCCCTGGCTTGGCGGCGGGTTGGGGCAGTAATTGTTTGCCCTTCTCCCACTTCCTTGAAACAAAATAGATCGCTAAGGAATGAGGGGATACGAGAGGCGCGATTTTATGATATTTTGTAAAACACACCATTTCCAGATTTCATTTACTAGTATAATTTTTTTTTTTTTTTTTTTTTTTTTACCCAGCAATAATACACACCTGGTCCATCATTTAATTTCTTAACTCTTTCGGTAAATGTAAGACAAATTACACGCTAAAATTACACACCAAGGTACTTACATCCAAAATAAAAAAAACTGGAATGTAAACGTAACGTGTATCTAAGGTCCACCAAGATAAAAATATCTGCACAATAGTTAGTTCTTCGTGGAATGGTAAAGTATTATTGGAGGCGGGTTGTGTCATACGGGCCGCCAGATAATGGAAAACTCTGCGTTGGTTGGTGGACGTTATCACAGGGCTCTCAGAAAGTATGTAAATGTTGCAAGGTTATATACTTATATTTTTTTTCCCCTTTCTGTTCTGGCACCAAGCAAGAGATAATCCAAAGCAAAAACTTATATATTTGAATAAACCGTAATCCTGTTATATATTTACACAATATTCACCATTCTATATATTACGAAACTCATATATATCATGTTCACTTTATTCTGGCAAAATAAACCGACATTAAATTTTGTACTCGGATATATCGATGTCAAACAAAACTAAATACAAACACTCAGTCACACATACGTATATAGACTGAACAAGACACCTCAGTTGCTTACTCATGTCAGGTGATTGTTTGTGGATGGTGGCAATTTCGAGGCGGTGGTCGACAGTAAACAAAGTGACTGTTCCCAACCCTGGCTCGAGTGAGTAGAACCATTTGCTTGGTCTGGAATTATCAGGCCTTATATAGCAGAAACTACGAAGTGCTATAGAACAAGCACAAGCATTGTTCACCTTCCAATTTCCTTCCTTTCTTCTCCCTCTGTGTGCCATTATGATCATATAGAATCAATCAGTGTGTTTCAGATGAGAGAAACATGATAATTATTTGCCTAAGAATGCAACCCAGAGAACAGCTTGAATTACAACTACCAACAAACGCACCGTTACTTTTGTTTAATTCATAATCACAGGTGTCAACAAAGCGTCCTGAAAGTAGATCCCCTTCGTTCGTCGCTTTCTCTCTTCCCTCGTTCCCTCGTAACGTATCATTCCGTGGCCCAATATAGACCTGATGTGCTCTTTGTCTTAACTTTAGTTTATCTCCTTCCACACCCTTCACCCTTCCATCTCGTCCACCACCAAGACTGAGTGTAACCTCTTTAGTGGTGAGCGGAGAGGGGAAGGGAGTGCTGAGAAGGAAGAGGCAAGTTCGAGGAGGAGGAGGAAAGGGGAGGAGTGAGAAGGGAGCGTAAAAGATGGTATAGACAGACAGGTAAAGAAGTTGTATATAGCAGTGCTAAATGACTCTACACAGGAGCACTGAAATAGCATAACAGATGAGACAGACAGAAAAGGAGTTTCATATATGCTTTTTGGTAAATGACTTGACACGGGAGTTCTAAATAAGACATAAAAGACGGGACAGAAAGGTACAGAAGATTGATACATGCCTATTGAAAACAACACACAGAATATTGAGTTAAAGACATAAACCCTCATGGTATGGACAGGTTTCCTTAGGTGTCCCAAAGCACCCCCCTCCAGTTCAGTCTACCGAGACCGATGGCAAAATTTATGATCAGATACTTGAAATATGCTGTGGCCTGGATGCTGTAATTTTTGGCAATTTTAATTTACCAACGCCAAAATGGGGAGATCCAATTTCTCCTGATACTGGACTAGAAGAATGCAGTAACTTACAAGAATGTGCCTTATACCCCCAACAAGAGGGGATAATGTATAAGACCTAATTCTAGTTAGTTAAGGTAACCTCGTAAGTAATGTCACTGTCGGCGAGGAGTTCAACACAAGTGAGCACCATATAATCACTTTCTATCTTCCTCGGAACAATACTTCGTCAAATGAGAATTACGAGACCGTACAAAAGTTAACAGAGGCTAAGAAAAGTTTAAAAGAAAACACAGTTATTTTGCAGAAAAAGGGCTACGATTCAGTTGCATGAAAACATAGCTGACACTCTTATCAAAACTGCTAATCGAAGTCATAAAAGTAATTACAAATCTAACATACTATGTAATTAGGAATTTTAATAATATTATTATAATCTACAATGGAACCCTGACCACTCCCATAAATGAATAGTTAATATAAGAGTAATTCGAACACCTGCAAATGAAACTGAACATGTTTTCCTTTATACTCACAGACTTACTAACTGTCACAATACAGAAAATCAGTTAGAATTGTATCAGAGATTTTCGTAAGGACAAATAATATATACTTTCTTGGTTCTACTGAGTTTCTATGAATATAGAAACATGAAAGATTAAGAAGATAAGTGAGAGAACTTTCAGTGGCAAATGACAAGAGAAACAACAGCCTTCGTATTGAGGATTCTGAAGTACAGTACAGTAACGCTCAATAGTCCTGCAACATCTTAGAATGAAACGGACCAGAATATTGATGTAAATATATAACTGTTGGTGTTTTATATTGGTTCATTTGATTCACTCAAAGGGTTAACTTTTATTTACTAAGGCAAGATTATTTTATCTTCCATATATATTAGATGAACACGGGAAATTAACTTGGGAGAAAATACCCGAAGACTGGACAGTGAAATTACAATTGACCATATGGAAACAGATAGCAGCAAGCTGGTCCGAGTAAAGGTTACAGGGCTAGAAAGGAAAATCGGATAGAATGTTGGGTCGGAGGGAAGATGTGAAGCGGATAACCCTGGAATAATAACAAATACAGAGGCGAAAATATGTGTGGCTAGAGGAAAGGTCACGGGGCTAGATAGTGCGAAGCGATACGAGGCTGGCTTGGTGAGATGAAGTGTGTCTGATAAGCTTGAAGCCATAACCAGACAGATGTGACAGGGGAAGGGTCATAGTGTGCTATAGGTGAGAAGGGGGACGAAAATTGATAAAAAATAATAGAGTTTATTGCATAACCTCCTGCTAAATATATATAAAAAAAACTATTAGGTGTGAAGTAGAGTTGAGGGGAAAGGGTAACTGAATTTGATATAAAGAAGAGAGAAGAATAGAAAGATGAGACAAAGATAAATGAACCCTCAGATACGACTTGTATAAACGTATTCAAAATTAGTCTGATGAAATATTGGGATGGCTGAGGGAGGTGAGATTTAGTAGACGACAAATCAAGAGACTTAATCCGTGAATATTATGATGAGGTGTCTAAATATTAAGGCATGGAAGGATGGGCTGGAAAGATGACTAGTCCTGGAAAAGGTGTGGATAATATAACCTAAATCAGCTGAGTCAGAGGGGGGGAGTCTGGGTTTCCATAGAGGAGGAGGAGTGGGAGGAGGAGAGGAGGAGTGGTGAGGAGAAGGAAGAAGAGTAGGAGGGGGAGTAGTAGAGGATGAGAGAGAAGAGGATGAGAGAGAAGAGGAGGAGGAGGAGGAGGAGGAGGAGTAGGTGGAGGGTAAGGAGGAGGAGAAGAGGAGGAGTAGAAGGAGGAGGAGTGGGAGGAGGAGAGGAGTGGGAAGGGGAGGAGAAGTAGGAGGGTGACGGGGTAGAGAAGGAGGAAGAGTAGGAGGGGGAGGAGTAGAAGGAGGAGGAGGAGGAGGAGGAGGAGGAGGAGGAGGAGGAGGAGGAGGAGGAGGAGGAGTAGAAGGATTGAAGAGGAGGGTGGAGTAGGATGAAGAAGAGAAGAAGAAGGATGAAGAAGAAGAGGAGGAAGGAGGAGGAGGAGGAGGAGGAGGAAGGAGGAGGAGGAGAAGGAGGAGGAGGAGTAGAAGGATGAGGGGTTAGGACGGGGCAGAGTAAGAGGAGTAGAAGGAGGAAGAGTAAGGGTAGAAAGAGGAGGAGGAGGAGTAAGAAGAAGAGTAGGGTAGAGGAGGAGGAGGAGGAGATGAGGACGGGGAGGAATAGAATAAGGTGGAGGAGATGGAGGAGGTGAGGGTTGATGGAGGTGGCTGGAAATTCTGTGAGAGGTGACCTGGTTGGTATCGAGGCGGGGATCTGGGCAGCATCATGACCTGTGATCTCGGTGGGCAGCTGACTGATTTATCCCACTGACTTGAATCCACCCACCCTCCTTCTCTTCGTCTTCTTCTTCTTCTTCTTCATATTCTTCAAGTTCCCCTTCTCTCTCTCTCTCTCTCTCCCATTTCTCGTTTTTCTGCCTCGTTCCCGTTCTCTCTCTCTTTTTCTCAATCTCTCGTTATTTCTCTGTCTCTCTCTTTTATCTCTTATTTTCTGTCTCCAGGTTTTTCGTGCTTTCTCTTTTTCTGTTCTTTCATTCTCTGTCTCTCTCTCTTTTTTTTCTCTGTTTCTCTTTGCATGTGCGTGTGTGTGTGTTTGTGTGTGCATAACTATATTACAATCTTTCAATTCCATCTCTCTCACATTTTTTTCTATTGGTATTTCCTCTATTCTCTTTTCGTTATCAGACTTTTCCTCCTGTCTCTGCTTTTCTGTGCATTAAAATTTTTCTCTTTCCTGCGCAGTTTTTCGTTTCCTTTTATCGCTCTATCTTTTTTTTTTTTTTTTTTTTTTTTTTTTTTTACTCTCCACTTCTTCCATCTCTCTTCTCTCTCCCATATTTGTTCTTAGTCTGTCCTTCCTTCTATATTTTTCTGTCACATTCATTATTTTGTAACAATTTTATAGTAACGTCATATTCCTCATATCACTAGTCTTCTCTTTACTCTGTATCAACCTTTCTCTCTCTTTACCTCCATCCTATTTTTAACCCCCCTTTTTCTTTACACTATGCAACAAAACAGTTAAAAAATATAAACACCAACATTTTATTTTCTGTTAATATGTAGATGCTTGGTGCCTCTTGGTGCATTGTTCCCGGGAGTACCAATATAATAACCCATATTATTTATTATATAGGGCTTTAACATCCTATACTTATAACCCAAGCCATGAGTGCCTGAGGGGATCGAGGGCAGACCGACTCTACAAATAACTCTACTCTGTGTTGGGGTTCGACTTTGAGATCTGGCGTGAGGGGCCCTTAATTCGCGCCTTTTGCGGATGAGAGATCACATGCAAATTACATGATATTCAGGTTATTAGGTAACCCAAATTGGCGAGGTTAGCATATGGCGAGGTTAGCATATGGCCGGGGGGTGAAGGGGTGGGTGGGTGGGTATGCAGATGGGTGTGGCTAAGAGAAAAAGAGAGAGAGTGAAGGGGGGGGGGGGTGTAGTTCGTCCATCACTGGTCATCTCTTCTGGCACATATCATTAGTATCGTCATTGTTTTCGTCATCATCGTCCTTATTTTTCGTCGCTGACTGTGTTGTATATTATAAACTTGTCTCACCTTCCTCTGTTATTCTCTTTCATCCAAATGTTTCTATCATAATAATTCTTCGTATACCAAATACAGACGAGGAGCTACATGCTAGACAAAATAAAACACCTCTCATCTTTCCTGGGATTGGGGGCAACTGAATCCTCCAAACGGTACTACAAAACAGATCCCTTACTTGTTTACTGAGGCAGCCTGTTCCCTGGCATTGTTTGGGGGAATCAGAAGCTCCACAAATCGACGACATGAGAGTATCCCCTTCATTCCCTAGCCAAGCAGCGTCTGTGTCTTGTATATGGAGATGGAATTAACATGGGCTAATAACTCTGCACATCGCCTCGTTGCCGACCCTAAGAGGTTTATCATGCCTTTCTTGTATTAGCAACGTCCTTGATTAGAGCCGCATAACCATCCTTAATCTCCACATATCTCCACCATCACCGCCTTCGTCAGCATTAATCACACGCACGGTCGAGGAAATAAGGCCTCAAGGGGAGAATCTCTTGTCGGGGAACTCGAGGGCTTCTGATTCCTCCAACGCAGGCCAGGAAACATGTGACCCCAAGTTAAATATATGGGAAAATGCTTCAAGGCACAGTGTGGAGGAATCAGTAGCCCTCCAATCTGACCCTTAAAGATATTCTCCCCTCAAGAACTGGACATGAGTACGAAAAAATATATTATTCTCAAGTGGGAGGTAGTAAGAGGCTGCAGTACAAAGTGTTATAAATTAGCATATTCAAGAGATCCCCCTGTATGGAGGTTCTAAGTGGAAGCACACGCCCCCAGTCTCGCCCTCAACGCATATTTCCCAAGTGTGTTCGGCTCCAGCCCCTTGCACTATATTTCCTTGCTCTCTCTCTCTCTCTCTCTCTCTCTCTCTCTCTCTCTCTCTCTCTCTCTCTCTCACACACACACACACACACACACACACACACACGGCATACAGCGGGCGAGCCAGCAGACACATTTTTCCCGAATGATCGAAAAGACAGACATATTGAGGGAAGCAGAGAAAGAAATCCATAAGAATAAGTTGGATATATAAGAATGATCTGATTTAATATTTACGTGCCTCCTGCCCACGCACCATGCACCGCCATAAATATTGAGCTCAGTTGGGAGTGTGACGGAAAGGGAAACTATAACCCAGAATTGTATCGAAGAGAGAGAAAGACGACCTCAACACCATATGACACGGCGGAAAGAAGTAAACATTTTAGAATCTATTTTGTTCCCTGTAGAAAAGTTAAATCAGTGTCTCCCTTTCATCTGCTCGGGATTGTATGTACAGTACACGGGCTGGAATTAGAGAAGAGAAACCATACGACTATACGACTTGCCTTTACAAATACAATAATGTTATAATGAATATATAAACAAGTAGATAAGAGTAAAGAGGGTGTAGTAGAATCTAATTGACGTGTGTGTCTGGACCAGTGAGTGAGGGAGGAGTGACGTGAGCCTCCTACACATGAGAGTCCTTCCTTCCTAATGAGGCTGATCTGTCTGTCTACTCTCATCTGACACTCACACAGGCTGCATCATATGTATTCGTAAAGTGTCAAAGCTGTAGGGGCGTTGCTCTACGACACTGAGTCTGTGTTTAGTGTAGATATTTACACTCTTGACTTCTGAAATCCTATCACACCATTCTTAAACACACACACACACACACACACACACACACACACACACACACACACACACACACACACACACACACACACACACACACACACAACAAGCCAAGCACAGGAAACGGATACTAATATATAAAATGTTTACTTATAATTTCCGTGATACGATATCCTAAAAAAATATTATCTGGATAATAAGTTAATAATATCTGGTATAATAAGTTAATCACAAATCACATCATATACCACGCAAAGAACCAATGCAAAAACTTTACATTTCTCTCCCTCCCTTCCTTCCCTAACACCTGACCATCTCTCACAAACCCTCCTTATCTGAGAGCCCCCTCTCCCCCTTTCTTTCTCCAGGTAAAACAGGCCGAGGTCAGAGTGGAAGGCAGAAAGAAGTGCCAAGGCGTGAACGGTATATATGCCAGGCGCTTTAACCTGCCGAAGTGACACTGGTATAATTAGTGCCACGTGGGACGCCCTCATCCCTGTCTTCCAACACCAAGAGGTCAGACAATCCTCTCACCAGTTCTTGCAAGGACCCACTCTTTGCAATTGCACAGGAATCCGGTTCTTGAGATGGTAATACACTTTTGGTTCATTGCAAAGAAACAGACCAACTTGACAAAATATTATGTGCAACATTTTGCTTGGAATTGTTTGAAAAAATCTGTTGTTCCTAATTACAAAGTGTAGTTGCGGGTAATGATATTTTTTCTTGTGCAATTCATTCTTGATATTTTGCTACTTGAATTACGTCTGAGTATAATACTTATCAAGTAATTCGAAAAAAAATGGTAATAATTAGACAGATGTGCGTAGTTTCAGTGCAAGGCCTCACGATGTTACTTTCCAGAAGGGGAAATAACGCTTCCTCGAATTACAGTAAGTACCAGTATTCCCTTTTTCACTTAAACATTGAAGTGGCATAATCACTGAATATGAAAACACAAAGTATAAATAGAACGGTTCCCACAAAATTATGATTAAGTCCAGTACTTCCACATCCACTGAAATATCACATAGGTATTTCACGCTGGTAGTCTGGTTGGTGCTTCTGACATATGGGTTTAATTCTATTTCCCTAAACCAACAGAGGCGGACACTATCATGGCCAGCAGACGTCCGGGTAATTAGAGAACAAACATCCTTTAGACATTGTGAGCCATCTGGAGGGTAACTGATATACATAGTCCATATCCCTCTACAAACACTGGAGGCTTAAAGTGGGCGGAGCGGGTGTGTGTGTGAATGGGTGTGTGTGTGTGGGTGGGTGTGTGTGTGTGGGTGGGTGTGTGTGTGTGGGTGTGTGTGTGTGTGTGTGTGTGTGTGGGTGTGTGTGTGTGTGTGTGTGTGTGTGTGTGTATGGGTGTGTGTATGAGTGTGTGTGTGTATGAGTGTGTGTGTGTGTATGAGTGTGTGTGTGTGTGTGTGTGTGTGTGTGTGTGTTCGCTTGTGTGAAAGAGAGAGAGAGAGAGAGGGGGGGAAGGGGGGGAGTGAGAGAGGGTAAGATAAAGAGAGAGAGAGAGGGGGGGGGAAGGGGGGACAGAAAAGAAAAGACGCGAAGAATGGAGGAAGATACAAAAATTAAGTATAGGAAAAAAAGAGAAAAAGCATGCATGGGGGTGGGATAGAATGGAGATTATTGGTGTGGCAGGTTGACTTAGGTAAGGTAGGGGCCTCCAGGTCACACACGAATAATCCATCCATCAGTCTGGCGTGATTCATTGCCTCCTGAACAAACATCTACAACCCCGGAGACCAAACACTAAGATTAATCATATGAAACCCATGTCTACTGTGGTATTTTGAGGGGACGTAGAGACTAATTATTTTGATGAATTATTTTATGCATTAACTTGACAGAATGGTTAAAAAATAATATCGTTTGAAGGGGAATAACTATTGAGTGTAATGTCATCAATAAAGGCTTCCCCTCATACGATATTATTACTTAAACATTAATTATTTTGTTACCTTCTGAGTGATACAAAATGACACCACGAATTAAACTTTGGAAAACAGTCTTGCCCACATTGGTATCCCTGCGTCCAACATGAAACACAATTAACTCCTATTGTAAGGATAGCTTTTTTTTTAGTGTCTGTACATAGGTATACAAGAGGTGAAACGAACATGTGTCAGCGATAGAACATAATCAAGTGCCTGTGTTCTTGTGTATCTGTCAGTAGGTGTTCGTCAATGCTTGCGTGTGATTGCGTCCGTGTGTGATTGTCTGTTCGTACGTCGCTCCACTATGGTCAAACTGGAACTTACTCATTCCTCCAAACTCTCCTATAAAACACATCCCTTAATCTCATACATAGGGAGGTCTGTTTCCTGGTTTAGTATGGAGGAATCAGTAGCCCTCCATTTTCCACAGCAGATTACAATTCCCCCCTTAAATGCAAATCAGGTCCCCAGTGTTGCCTGATTAACATGGAGAAACCCTGGTGACAAGGGGAGGAGACAGGTAAATGGAAGAGTGAGTTAGGGTACCTGATAATTACATTACCAGAGGACCGGTAATGGGAGAGTATAGAGGCCAGGTAATGGTGGTCGAATTGTCTTGCATCCGGTCATTTCAGCTGTGAGGGAAGGAAGGCCAGTGTGGGTGGTGTGTGTGTGGGTTTGTGTGCGTGTGTGGGTTTCTGTATGTGTACGTGTGTGGGTGTGGGGAGGGGTTCTGTATGTGTACGTGTGTATATGTGTGTGTATGTGTGTGTGTGTATGTGTGCGTGCGTGTATGGGGGAGGTCTGTCTGTGTGTGTGTATGGGGGAGGTGTGTGTATGTGTTTGTGAGCGCGAGCCAGTGGAGAGAGAATTTTTCAGAGGACAGAATCTGGATGAAAGGAGTGAGAGTGGTGAGGGTGTGTGGGTAAGGAAAAAGGAGAGAGAGAGATAAATAAGACAGTGTGGGTGGATGGAAGAGTGTGGTGTGTGGGTGATGGTAAAGGCATGATATTGGTGAGTGTAGGTGTGAGGACAGGTTGAAGATGGTCAGAGTGGAAAAGGTGATAAAGAGAATGTTGGTTAATCTAGAGTGGTGTGGATGATTGTTGTGCTCTCTCGGTCTAAAATGATAATAATCTTGTGAATGAGTCGTGAGTATTTATTGTTTTACAGCCAACCAGAAGAAAAAAATCACGCGTCTATCACAACAACATTATTTTCAAAGAGGCGACGGAATTTTACATAAGACTTCGACTGTACAATGGCGGCCAATATTCTCACCCACACCGAGGATTTCGAAATTTTGGAATAATATCTGAACCTCTGAACTAGTGATGCCTACCTCTAACATAACTATCTCACTCGGGTTTGGTACAGTACAATTTTTTAAGAGTGGCAGAGAACTGTTGGCTCTGATTGTAAGAATAAAAACATAATTATACAAAACATGTTACAAGCAAACTACAAAGGGTCGCAGATAATAGGCAATGAAGAAGAAGAAGACATGAACACAAATGAAGGAATCGGAAAAGAGAAGAGGCTTTATGGACCAGTGTTGTTGTTGTCGTCGGAAAATTGGAGGCTCTGATTCCTCCAACTTACTCCAAGAAACACGTTGCCTCGGTTTATAATGCCTTGGCAGCTTGTTTCCTGTAACTCTTAGGAGGAATCATTAATTTAAAATGTGCTGACTATAACACAGGGCTCTTAATAATAATGATGTAGTCTTCTATTATAAACTGAATGACAAAATATATATACCCAAGCGAAATTATATATTAAAATTAAATACCCGTAGTTTTATGACGTACTATGAATAATGGAAGGCAATTCGAAGCATCCCACAACGACCATAACAAAGCAATCAAATAGAACTACGAGCGTAATAATAGTCAGGTTATTTATCCCCGCCTGACACGTTATGAGCGAGTGCCGTAAACAAATAGATGAGCCAAGTACAGTTGAGGGTAAAAGTTTAGATGCACAGGAGGTGATTAAGAGGGATATACACTTAGAGCACTTTGATTCCTCCATAGTACGACAGAAAACAGAACCAGATTAATAAAAATAATGGTGGCCTGTTGCTTGGAATCGTTTGGAGGATTCATTTGCTGCAGATTGACTAACACTCTGCTCCTCCCTTAAGGTAAATATGTATGTTACAATTTCTCTCTTGTAGTGAGCGGGATTGATTTACACATCATTAGGTTTAGGAGTAGTTTCTAATGGGTTGCCAACAGGTTCTCACATACAAAAGCAAAATTGTCAAAACGGTACACGAGAACAAGAGTTAAACATCTGCTCGAGTCACCCCTTGAGTGTATTGAAAGTTTTTACCGCAACTGTACAGCGCCAACAAGGTACCAACTGCCTGCCGACGCCGACAACTTATTTACAATCAATTACCCTCAGTCATCCCGAAGATAAATAGGCACCGCATTTCTCAGTCCACTTGGCAGGCGGGAAGGCAAGACAAAATCCATTTCCCTCTGCTCCAACGTCTGCATTCATGAGTCCTCTATTTAGCGGTGTGTTTGTGGGGAGAGTGAGTGAGTGAGTGGTTACAGCAGCAGCCTTTGGTTTGGGCGAGATATTTTTCGCGAGTGGTGGTTGGATGGGCAGTTCACTAATCATACATGGGTACATCCAACTTAACAGCTGTAGTGACGATAGTACATCAGGACCTTCCCACCTTCAAGAGGTTTTTATATGGACATTATTTGGGCTCTTGATTCTAATTATTTAGTTCTTTTATATTTTCCCAGGCACAGCAATGGGTGGGTAATTTTTCCCTTGTTGCTGCCATACATATAAAAATATAAATGTTATCCTACCTTGGAACTGCTATCAAAGGGTTCGAATCCCTGGTGGGGTAACATGCTCACATCTATATACACGACATGGTGTGATTATCTGGGAACAGTTCATTTGTTATATTCTGATGTTTAAAGGTACGTTGAGACAGTAGCAACTTCGCAAGGAATGAAGTTGTTAGGATACAGTAGCAATTACATCCTTTTAATGGAAGACTCGTGTTGGTGAACTGGAGGAGGGCTACTGATTCCTCAAAACTATGCCAGGAAACAGACAACCACAATGTTACTAAGAGAGAATTTGCTTCGTGGCACAGCTTGGAGAAATCTGCTTGTATCCCTTCAATTTTCCTTCAAGCGAGTATACCCTTAATGGTAGATGTAAATGGATGGTTACGTAGGCAAATATATATAATTGTTGACTATCTAGGTGAATGGTTACTTTGGCAATTGCTTTTGTTTTCTTGCAATGAGAGGTTAGAGCGCCATCTGCATCAACACGTTAGGAATGGCCTGGTGTAGCTTAGGTGGACGAGGCAGGGTCGTTATCGCAACAATTGCATATACGGTAATTACCTCGGTGAGATGCAGCCAATGTCTGGGTGAGGGTGAAGATGAAGGAGGTCTGAGGGGGTTGGTGGTGGATTATATGCATTACTTTTGTTCTTTTCAGCGATGAATGTGATGCAATAAAAGACAAACTACACCAAATAATTATACAACTACAGAGTTATGTATCTGCAATTACACACACTGGAATGTACCCTAAATGTATATCTCAGTAAGATCATAACATACTTAAAAAGGAATCGGCGTATATTACGAGGATGGATACAAAAGAAAAAAACCATTTTATACTCTGTTTCTTAGCAAAGTATTGAGGAATCAGTAACCCCTTACTTCTGTTATTGAGTTATATAATTTTCTGGATCAGTCTGTATGTTTTCGATTCAAGATAACATCATCGTTTCATATCTCGAGTGTATTTTCTGTGTCTGATCTGTAATTTCGTCTAATCATGAGTTTTCTTAGGCGCCTCATATAACCCACAGCTCCTGAGGGTAAACAGTCACCGTCTAAAGTATTGTTGCCTTTCTGATAGGATGGTCAGTTTTGAGAGTACTGCCTTCGTGAATGAGATGCAATTATTTATTTTGAATTATGAAAATAAAAAATACTTAAATATATATATGATATTTCAGTTTTGTGCCCTTAATAACCCAAAACATTAATAATATAAACGTTTTAATAATCAAATGTTATAGGAAAATACAAAAAACGTATATCCTCGCAGTAGGCTATCACTGATATATAAGTTATGAAATTTATATCCACGAACAGCAAATATTTCACCTACAAGTATCTCCACACCAGCCCAACGTGGCGTGAAATCCGAGGAAATGGCAACTCTGGTAGCGTGCTTGGCGGCTGAGTCTAACCTGTCATCATCAACACTTCATAGGAATATACGGCATATATATTTTTTCCACACAGTACACTTACAACTGATACTTTTCAGACACTCCTTCCGAAGTCCAAGCGTCCAGACCATTTATTAGTAGTGGTCAGTACAGCTGGAACCTTGTACAGTTTGACACATGAATTCGTGGTACAACTATTCAATATGTCACTTATCTTATTGCCAGCGGACTGACACGCTTAGTGGGGTAATATACAAGGTTTCCTGTGCCTGTGTATCATCCCAGTATGTTGGTATATCACAGTGTTGCTCCGGGGATCGTAATTCACACCGATATGGGAGTTAAAGTTGGGTAACACTCATCTCTCTACCTAAGGATTATAAGGGTAGCAGAACTTCTTATCGTCAGCTTATGCACACTTGATTTAGCCAGTCTCACACCAATGCCATTAAAGGGATACTCTCGTGAAAATGTGCTGGAGGACTACAAAATTCCTCTAAATTATACCACGAAAAAGATATCCTAAGCCAGTCATGAAGGGATGATGAAAACTATGAACATACAGCACAACACTCCAAGCCACTACAATGACCTCCAGTGGCAGCAGACATGAATTTTGTCCAATAATTTTCATTCTTTCGTAATAATACTGTACGTTTATTTTCTTCACTTGAATAAATTCACTTATCTGATGCTTTTATTTAACTTGACTCCAGAAATATAAATGTGTAGCACTGTACTTCGGTTTGTTGCACAGGAAAGCTATAATACATAATTATTAATGGATGGAGTCTGGCAACAGATTTTACAGCCACTTCCAAATGTTTGTAAGATGCTTTCTAACTCAGCCGAGTTCTTTGTAGATTAGCTTTATCATCTGTGAAGAACATAGGTTAGATACCGGTACATTCAAAACAGGCAACTATATAAACAAAGACATGACCAAAGAGAGCTAAGAAGGAAGACATTCACATAACTTATGATTATCAATACTATGTAAATAAAGCAAATTGACAGTAGGGCTAGGTAGCATCTCCCAAACATTTGTTGACGACTGTATAGACGATTGTAGATGACTACCTCGGCGGCACCTCAACCAACAATTGCCAAACCTAACTTGTAACAAAAGAGCCGCCTTCTGGTCTTAATCTTGAGAAATCATTGACTCGAAACCCAGGCCACATTGACCTCTCATTACTCGCCGTTTTGAGAGATATAAGAATGGTTATTCATTCAATTAGGATGTGGGATTTGTGGAAAGCCGACATGCAAGGCAATGAATTGGACCCAAGGCACTCACTATACTGGACGGTGAAGAGACCAGGTGTACAGGGTGTTCCTAAATTCATTGTGCACTTGTAAACGAAAATATACGGTAATAAACACAAGGAATTTAGAGACGCCCTGTATTTTATCACTGAATGGCCCGAAGTGTACAATCATCATCATCATCATCATCATCATCATTATCATCATCATCATCATCATCTTTTTACATCTTTCCCCACTTCTACTGTACCTGGGGCCGATGAGTGAATATCTATCACTTTCTCCAATGATTTCTTCTTAACCTAAGCAAACTGAAACAAGAGAAACTCCGTCCGTCACTTAGTAATCAGTACACAAGAGACAGGATGGACTACCTGAGGGAAAGGCACTGAGGACAGGTGACGCCAGCAGTAAAAATAGAACCGCAAATCCACCAATCATTTCTCGTGATGAGAAGGAAAAGCTGTGACCGAATTGAAAGTATATATATATATATATATATATATATATATAGGACGCCTGTCTTGGCTGTGGGATCAAGTGACATCAAGCATATAAATAGATTAACTTTATTGGGAATACCCACTTGACGGGTAAATTGGAGATGTGCTGAATTCTTCTAACTGTGTAACGAAATGGAGGAAAACAGATCACCTAAAATTAGAATTAAAGTCATGCGTCTCATGGTATAGTTTGGACGAATAAGTAGTGCTCAAATTCAGTTCATCGACAAAAGATTCTCCATTAAGGGAGACATACAGTGTTGGTAAATCTGGAGCAACTGATTCCTCCAGACTATTTCCAGCAACAGACCTACATTATTATTGCTCATCTGTTCCGGTTTCCAGGCATACTTTGAAGGAATCAAATGTATTACCCACTTAAACAATTCCAAGGGGAAACATTTACTGGACAATTTTCTAAAGGCTTCGATGGAGGTTAACTGTTTTCACTACAGATGACGTCCAACTCCCCGGCCATTAACCCTGCCAATTAGAAGGTACCATAATCTAGGAGGCAGTGAGTGGGTCGTATATTCCCCAAGTGTATTCGCTTTAATGTCTGTTTCCTTGCTGATATTTCCCTCCGGTGCAAGTTGATTTTAAGGAGAGGGGTACAATCAAGACACGACTGTATGAACGGAATTATTCTATTTTGCCATTATTTCCATATTATATTTCCTTATTGCAGCCTCTATAGCTAATCGATTGTCACCTAATCCTACCTATATCCAACGAAAAGTAAATCAAGTCATCTCTACGGGAAAATTCACTGATCTCAGACGGAATACACTTAGAATGATGTGCCAGCCAGCCAGCCAGCCAGACAGCCAGTTACTTATCTCAACAAACGCACCATATCGCCACATCATCTGACACTGCCTGACCTGATTGTGGAAGGTATGATCGATGGACGGTCAGGTGGCGAGTGGAGAAGGTTACAGGGAACGAAACAATAAGATGGTGAAGGTTCAATTTTATATGAGTAGCCTTTATTTGAATCGAATAACATCGTAAGTAATCGACCGAGTGTTTGTTTTGTTTGAATAGAAGTAATAATGTGATCATCTATTTTGTTTATCAAAGTTATATGTAAGAGACATGTTCAAATAATTACCTTATATAATGCATTGTTTGCAACTCATTAATAAATATTTCATTTGATAAACAAGAATATGATCATTTCTATAATATCAAGAATACAAATGTAAAAGGAGTAAAAGGAAGAAAAACCAGGCTAGGCAATAAATACCCTCTTACCTGGATACACAATAAAAACAACAGCGATGACTCATAATTATCACAAACTACCGCTACCATCGAATACAGTGCAGTGACGACAAACATGAGGGTGGGAGAATCACCGAAATCCCTGACAAAGATCATTTTCCCGTTCACCAATTCACACACACACACACACACACACACACACACACACACACACACACAATCCCTGCTTTCACACAACAGTCGCCGCAGAGCACAGTTGCTGAGCGGGAAGCCACCACAGAAAGCGGATAATAGGAAGAAGTTAAAGCGTGTATTGGTATTGTAATAAATTTATCAAGTAGAAGTGCGGTGAGCAGAGCAGAGAGAGAGAGAGAGAGAGAGAGAGAGAGAGAGAGAGAGATAGAGACAGGAATACAGACAGGCAGAACCACAGAGTCGGACAGAGACTGACGTAGAGACATGCAGACAGACGGGGGCAGACAAATAATACAGAGTGCGTGTCTGTTATCGCTGATGGATCGTTGTAAAGTTGTACGAAGTTTGGCATTCTGGAAACTTTTTACTTATAGTTCAGGGCAACTCCTCCTCCCCCGCTTCCCCTTCTCCTCCCCCTCTTCCTATTCCTCCTCCTCCTCCCCCTCTTCCTATTCCTCCTACTCCCCCTCTCTCCTTTCTTCTCTTCCTCCTCCTCTTCCTCCTCCGGACACAGAAAGGTTACGTGGAAACACTTGGTGAGATTGAGTTAGTGGCCTTATAGATATCAAACTATTATTGTCCTCCAAGAATTAAGTATGTGTATATGTTCCATTTACTCTGTTCCTTTACTCATTGTACTGACAAGATCATAAAGGGAAGGAGGAAATAATACGGACGGCATAGTGAGTGTTTAAGAACAAAGTCACTGAAAATAATGATGCATTATGTTAGTTGTTTAGATTGGTATATAATATGTTGTGTGTGTGTGTGTGTGTGTGTATGTATTTTGCCTACTTTATATACCCACTGTGTACTGGGTGTACTTGTGCCCGTCTACACCACGTCTCCCTCCCACCCTCATACAGTCTACCCTTTCTCCCCCTCCAAGCCCCCACAAGTCCCACCCACCCATGTGCCCCTGCCTCTCTGCCTCTCTCTCCTCCATGATAAAAACACTGGCTGTCCTTGGACCCAGACTTGGCCAATGAATGAGTCTCGCTCTAACACCCTCACTCCATTGATTGGGATATTTTACTTTTTTCTTTTACAACATTACAGAAGAATACATATATACCCGTTATATATGTATGTATGTATGTATGTGTGTGTGAGTGTGTGTGTGTGTGTGTTACGCAGAGAGAGTAATGAATATGGTTGGAAAGAGCTATCTAGAGAGATCATTGCAGAGGAATAGCCTATCAAGACTGAGGAACTAATACGAGTGATGGTGGATGGAAGGAAGAATATCAAGAACAAAGTATCAAGAGTGAAGGAACATACACTATATAGGGTGGAGTAACAGGGCCTATCCAGCAAATCGATCATCCAGCCCTCCGCCTAGACTAGAGTGAAGGTGAGGTGGGGCAGGTTCAGGTCAGTATTTATCAAGTGTGGTTTCTAACGTTTGTCCGAGAATGATGTAAACCATTAACGTATCTTCTTGGAGAATCTCATAAACTCGTTGTCCATATATTCACTGATAATAATCCTTCACTTGTTTCTTCCTTGGAACGCTGACATCCACACGGGAGAAACAGCATTAATTTCCCAATCTCAGTTCCTGTCAGATGCTTCACCTCTCCCCATCCATCCCAGTCCTTCGTCTGTCACCAACACACTGGTCATCTCAGCCCATAGCCAGACCCACCCCTTCATAAACACACCTAAACGCCATTAAGGGGGTAGCATAGTGTTGGTAAATCTGGAGTATATTATTTTTCCAAACTACTCCAAGCAACAGGACACCATTATTATTGTTAATCTGGTTCTGTTTCCTGGCATATTTTGAAATAATCAAGGTGCTCTAATGAACCCAAAGTATACTATCCCCTGATATACCATCCCCCTCCCATTATAATGTGTGTCTGGACAGTGCATTAATCAGAGACTATAATAGGAAGGCGCTATTGGCACTAACCTAATGGTGGCTCTTACCAGGAAGGAGAACAATGAGTGTGACCTCGGGTGCAGTGTGACCTCATCGCCACTCCACACACCCTGGGGCTGCTCACTTCTAATTACCGTGGAGTGAGGCACACCTTATAAGGAACACATGAGGCACCTGACTAAGGCAGAAAAGAGCATCATTAAATAAACTTTGTCTCGGTAAAAAAAAAAAAAACTAACATGTAATATATTGCCTTGATTTTCCCACAAATGCAGCCAACATGCAACGAAGAAATTAGTCTTAGGAGCAATATAATATGTCAAGATAATCACGTGATAAACTTTTGTAAGAGAAAATACGATGTATTTAACTTTGAAACTTGTGAAGGGAGGGACTCCAGCGGCTAAAGGGCAACACGCATGCGCGTTAAGAGAACTAAATATCAAATATTGTGAATCACTTTCCCTCGTTGAACCTCGGCCCCTCGGGGTCAGCCAGATGTTCTTCATTCATGAGATGACACACAGCAACAATGGGCGAGGAGATGATGTTTATACTTTGTGGAGGATGTAATAAACATTATGTGAATTCGTTATGTTATTAGTAATTAGCAACATGCAATCTTTGACACAAATAAGTGTTTCTTGTTTATAATCGGTTTTTACGACGTAATTGCACATTTGCATTGATTTCATGCAAAGGAATAAGAAGTTATACTTGGGTATCTCGAAGAAGAATCTGATAAAAATGAGACAGATTGAACTGGAGGTGAAATTGATTTTCTTTACTGTCCAACAAGTTCTTTACGGGGATTTTACGTGTCTTTGTCATTGCACTTATCGGTATTGTACAGTACCTTGCTATTTCTCTACGTCCGTCACACACTAGTACCCATATTTTCCTCCTCCCCATACACCATGACACTCTTTTTCTTAACCTCTCGGCACACACACACACACACACACACACACACACACACACACACACACACACACACACACACACACACACACACACCTCTGTTTGTCAATATACATTCGTTTCGCTTGTGTGTTTATTTTCTCCAAGTTGTGTACAGGATAATCATTACGAGTATATTCGCCTATCTATGCTCTCACTCCTACCAAGAACGTATTTTTCTTCCCTCGTTCTTTTACAATAACATCGTCTCCTTCTTAATCCTGTCCACCCACCACCACCACTAACTTCATCACTCCTCTCTGACCTCTTAACTCCCCTTCCCCCACCCACCCCTTCCCTTCCTTCACAGCACATCTCTCCTGACCTCATCTCCACTCACTCACCCCTTCACCGCATCTCTCAAACAATCCCCCTTCTCCTCAGTCGCTTCCCTTCACCACATACCCCTTCCTTCAATCCTGATCTCTTCTCCATTCACCCCTTCTCCTCATCTCACGTACACTCTCCCTTCTTCTCTGCCTTTCTACTCATCTTCAAATTATCAAATCCCCTTTTCACTTTGGTACTCCTATAATGTGATCAGATTAGCTTATAATTATCTCTTTTAACATTTATCATATATTTTATTGTCACATACTTGGTTGTCCTCCCATTTTATCATGTAATTTCCTTTGCCCTCTTTCCGAGTTTCGTTGAGTCTTTTTCCATGCTCATTTTTTCCACATTCACCTTACTTCGATTTATTTTCATTCATTTACATTACCTTTCTACTGTGATTCAAAGACATTTTTTCGCATTCCTTCCCTCACACACACATGCACACACACGCACACATGCACATTAATCAAGGTAACTTCTTACCTTTATCAATCTTCCTCAGTATAGAAAACACACACACACACACACACACACACACACACACACACACACACACACACACACTGGTGGGTCAGCTGACTAGAGCACCTGCTGGTGAAAGTTGCACTGGCCGGAAGTTGTCGGCCCCGAGACCGCTACACCTTTCTCCTTCCCTGGCCCGTACACACACACACACACAGACACACACACACACACATACACACACACACACACACATACTGCAAGGACTCGGACACTCTCGGTTACACAGTCTCGTTCACACACACACACGCACACGTAAGCACACTCAAGCACACACATTATGCTCAATGCCACACTTTAATATTGATGTACAATATTCTTTATGTTCTTTCAATCGCTATGTATCGAGACGTCACGAAGGAAACTGGACATGATTTTGTAGTTCTCTCATTCGCATTTATTTTTTTCATTGCACAGTTGAGGAGAATAAGTGAGCTTCTTGTCTGTAGTCCTCACCTTTCTCAGTGCTGAAAAACTTTAGTCACTCTTGTAATTTTTTGTTTTAATCATGAAGTAACAGAAGCTCAGGTAATTTATTGTATATAGCCTAAACCTCACACAGCCCGGTATTCAGATTAGGCTTAAATATAATGTCTTGATCATATTTAGTTTAGTTTTCTATTCCCTGCTCAATGTATTTTGATTAGAATAGGAGGTCTGAATTAATCGAATTACTGATAGATTTTTTCTGAATTGTTAAACAGTTTTTGAAAGAACTAACCTATATATATCTAAGTGTTCTTTTTCATTTTCAACAAAGTTAACGGTAGTATACAAAAATGAGTAGAATGCACACGAGCACACAAGAACAACATACATATTATGAATCTTACTCGTACATGCACAAGCGCGCACACACAGGCAAACATTAACGCACACTCGCGCACACACCATACACATATTCAAGCACACAGACACATGTACACACACTCACAAAAACGGTCACACGGTAGCGCTCCCGGTGTATGTATGTATGTATGTATGTAAGTCCGTACATGAGGAGGGGTGAATGGACGACAAACAGCCTCGGTGTGAGGACTGCTTGCTCACTTTAAGAAAACATCAACTTCCTACCTCACAGAAGTAAAAGAAAAAGAATAACTCAGAATGACGAGGAGAGAACACACACACACTCACAAAAAATGCTATGAATCTTCCTTGTACTATCAAGGAATGAAAAACAAATATAGCTGAATAGAAATTTAAACAATTGTATAATTCATTATGATACGTCGTATAGTGAGAGACAATCCACTCAGTATTTGTAAAAAGTATTAAAATACCAAAATAATCCTCGCCCATTAATAAAATGAAGAAAAAAGTAAAAATTCTCAAACTTCTGTCATAGCGGTTCTGAAAAATCATACAAAGTTGCACAAAAAAATGATAAATTGTTTTTCCAGTTATTTTACGGCGTTTGGGAGAAAATACTTTAGGCTCGGGACCACTCATCTAACCATTACCTCACCTCTCCTGCCCCACAGTGCCCCGTTGGACACTTCACCGGTCCGCCCCGCCCCGCCCCGCCCCACTCCGCCCCGCCTTCCCGGCCTTTGCCTTTCTTTCGCCCTCTTACCTGTGTGCTTGCTTCATGCAGACAAGCTTTGTTTTGCATCTCTCTTCTCGCTTTATTTACCAGCACCACCACCACCCTTTCCACCACCTCCATCTCTAAAATCACTACACCACCATGACCCTTCCCACAATCACCACTACCTCCACCATTTCCATCTCCACAATGACCACCACCACCACCACCACCACCACTACCACCACCACCCTCTTCACCAACACAACCACAACCCCCACCACCACCACCACCACCCTCGTCACCCCCACAACCACCACCCCCACCACCTCCACCACCACCAGCATCCTACCACCTCATCGTCCTCATGCACCTTCACCCTTCACCTATAACCTAACCTCACTAGTGTTAGCGTATTTGGTCACCAGGACAAGGCACGGTTAGCCCTTTGAGAGTTAGTCAGTGGTTGGTCTCTTTTGTGATACTCTTGACTAACGCTAAGCAGGTTAATACTTTCTTCTCAATTAAAAGCAGAGGCATATACTACCGTCTATTTACAATTATATTTATTTTCTGGAGCGTGATTATTGAAGTTATTTTCTGTGTGTTTTTTCCGACTATCTTTAAGTAATTATTTTCTGCTCGATTAAATGAAAAGGCACGTGGAGAGATAATTAAAACTATACCGTATCTTGACAATTATATTTTCTGGTGTGGCTCGAATGTGATGTTTATTTTGGTAACTACCAGACAAATATTAATTTTAATTGAGGATAAACCAGGGTCCTTCAGTGTGTTCATACCAAGATGGCCTTACCATTGTACTGTACACTATCTGATAAGAGGGTTAACATTGGAATTGGAGGAAGCATTGGATGGTACTGATTCCTCCAAGTTGTACAGTTGCCTCCAAAAATTTCGAGACACTACCTGCTGGAGTCTAGCAGGTAGTGTCTCGAAATTTTTGGAGGCAACTGTACCACAAAACACAAAATAAGAGAGGTACAAAATTAACCCCAATTACATACCGAGATGTCTAGAAACTATTGCGTTTGAAGGAGCATAAGTTACAGTATGTTGTCTAGAGGAATAAGTAGACTCCATTTCGTCAACAAAATTCCTTTCCCCTTCGAATGAATATACTGTAGTTGCCAAGAGGAGGGGATGGAGGGAGAGGAGAGGGGCGAGGCGTGGCGGCCCTGGCACGCTAAAAGGTTAATGGATTTTATACCTGTTTTAAATATTCGCTCACCATGATTATATATATCCATAAAGAGTGCATTATTTTATATTCACTGGCCAAAAGGATTTATATATTTACGAGGCCTTCCTTGAACACCGTCACTCTTGCCTGATAACCTTTGTTGCTACCAGGCTTCTTAATACTGAATATTAATTTAGTGATGACCTCTAAAGATTACACTTGATTTATAACTTTTGTGTCCCATCGTAAAAGTATATAGTAAATGTGAAAGGTGTATTGAAGTTGTATTTATTTAATCAACTGTCAAAACTATTTGAGAAAAAAGGAGAAGAAAATATGGAAAAAGTGATCAATGAAAGGAACTTATGTCTAGTTCGTGTAAATTGTTCCACATTTATTTATTTATTTGCTTTGCAGATTCATATTCCACTTCCCTCTTTCTTTTAAATATTCAATTTTCAGAGGCTTGTGTGCTAGAATGTGTGTGTGTGTGTGTGTGTGTGTGTGTGTGTGTGTGTGTGTGTGTGTTTGTGTGTATGTGTATGTGTATGTGTATGTGTATGTGTATGTGTATGTGTATGTGTGTGTGTGTGTGTGTGTGTGTGTGTGTGTGTGTGTGTGTGTGTGTGTGTGTGTGTGTGTGTGTGTGTGTGTGTGTGTGTGTGTGTGTGTGTGTTTATCTGAGTGTGTGTGTTTTTACCGTAGAACTTCCAGTCGGTAAACACTCAAAGTCAGCGGTCTTTAATTACGTCTTTGCGACCCAAGACTCTACCTGGTACCTGGCATTGTAAAACCCTCTATTTATTTCAGCCAAACGTTCACTTCCTTGTAAGTATTTCTCGGGAATGTTGTGTTGTGCCGGGTACGTGAATGCATTTACAGGGACATGACAACTTCGATTAGGTTCTCCAATGTCTTTTTAGTTTTTCTTTACATTGTATATATATATTTTTGTGAGTGCGTGAAGACATTTTCACTTTGCGTCATTAGTGTTTTTTTTTTTTTTATCATTTCCTCTGACACAGAAGGCTAGAAAGTTTAATAAATTAACTTGTGAGTGGCGCGTGTATAAGTGTTTCTGCAATATACATGTGTTTATAATACAACTTTTTATCATGTTTTAAATGTTGCTTTTTTATATTATCTGCCGGAACTCATTATGACGACAAACACTAGCGTTCCTTTGCTGTTTTAAATCTGAAGGGATATTGCATCAATGTAATAAATAAACAAGCCAATCTTAAATGGTTTCTAAAATGTTCCCACAGTGGTCGTGAATAGGGATATAAAATGAATATAAAATTCAGCTTAGCGTTATCCGTATTCCTTTCACCAAAATTATGGCAGCTATTCGATTGGTATTCAGGGGAGATAATTCATCTATATATTAATTTTGGCTTGTAAATATCAGAGGTAACATTATTAACTTGATATGTCAGGGTGGAATGTGAGTTACGAAAGTCATACGAACTATTCATGAAAAGAAAGACGACATATAATTTCGGGAATGCAGTATTGGCTCTCCAGATGTGACCCCCACCTTTCACCCTTTCCAATCCCTCTGTCTGTATTTCTATTACCTTCACCATCCATTCAATTTCTTACTACTCTTTCTGTCTACGATCCCTTCAGACCCAACCTCCCTTATCCTCTTCTACCTCGTCTTTCTATCACACATTCAACCCTATCACATCTGCCTTTCATAAGGGGAGAATCCCTTGTTGGTTGATTATTGAAAAGCTTCCAATTCCTCCAGACTATGCCAGGACACATACAGACAATCTCAAATTAACTAAAAGGGGATCTGTTCGTAGCAAAGTTTGAGGAATGAGTAGCACTCCTAATACCCAACAAGAGATAATCCCCTTTAATCATCACACACACACACACACACACACACACACACACACACACACACACACACACACACACACACAGATACTTCCCCTGGTTCACACGACGTTCCTTCGTTCCTGCTGCCTGCCCCGTCATGGGTAGTGAACGCCAGCAGGTCCCCGGTAGCCCCTTCATCATCCGGTACTTGGTGGTGGTGGAGGGAGAAGGAGAGGGAAGGTAGGGATGTGGGGGAGGGAGAGGGAGGATAGGGATGTGAGCTAGGGAGAGGGAAGGTAGGGATGTAGGGGAGGGAGAGGGAAGTTAGGATGTGGGGGAGGGAGGGGGGAGGGAGAGGGAAGTTAGAGACGTGGGGAAGCGAGAGGGAAGGTAGGGATGCGAGGGAGGAAGAGGGAAGGTAGGGATGTCCAGGAGGGGAGGCATGATGGAGGGAAGGAATGCTAGAGAGAGAGAGAGAGAGAGAGAGAGAGAGAGAGAGAGAGAGAGAGAGAGAGAGAGAGAGATGATGTGCTATACCAAGGGTCTACAGTACTTAGCGTAGATTAGATTTCTCATCTGACTGTCTTCCTCCTCCACCACCTCCTCCTCCACCACCTCCTCCTCCTCCACCATGCACCTCAATCCAGTAAACCAGGTGATTCCCCCGAGCTTCCTGTTACTTGGGGCTTGGTCGTTGTGCCGTGACCAAAAAGAAGCTCCTTATCTATAAATGGTCGTCCTGGTCAGAATTCCCATACATTCCCCCCCCCCCCCATCCATTTCCCATACATTCCCCCTCTCTCTAGTGTCTCTTCCAGCAGCGAAAATTCCTCCTTTTTTCCCCCATTTCTCCTTCTTCTCCTCATCTTCCTCCCGTCGTCTCTTTTATCGCACCCAAACCCTCTTCCTCTTTTCCTTTCTCTTTTCCTTAATTTTTCCTCGTTCCCTAAATCTTCTTCTTCTTCCTCCTTCTCCTTCTCCTCCTCCTCCTCCTCCTCCTCCTCCTCCTCCTCCTCCTCCTCCTCCTCCTCCTCCCCTTTCAACTTTCGTCTAGCAACCAGATCTACTCCTCCTCCTCCTTCTCCTCCTCCTCCACTTTCTTCCCCTCTTTCTCTTCTTTCTCTTCTTCTTCTTCTTCCTCCTCCTACTCCTTCTCCTCCACTTTCTTCCCCTCTTTCTCTTCTTTCTCTTCTTCTTCCTCCTCCTCCTCCTCCTCCTCCTCCTCCTCCACTTTCTTCCCCTCTTTCTCTTCTATCTCTCCTTCTTCCTCCTCTTTCTCTTCTTTCTCTTCTTCCTCCTCCTCCCCTTCCACACCCCACACTGCCCTGCCCTCTATACTCTTGACTGCTCATCCGGTACAGTGTAAATCCTGCCCCTGCCTCATCCCCTACCACCTACTGTCTATTCTCTCATTTTTTTTTCTGCATTATTCGATTTTCTCCTCTCCTCTCAATTATTTATCTATTCCCATTCTTCTCTTATTCGCTTGTGTTAGTATTTTCTCTGTCACACTCCACTCTTTCTTTCTTATTATCCTCATGCTTAATAACACTATCTCCTAGCCCAAATGAAAGCACAGTTTCTCTTCTATATACTACCTCGTTGTCTGCAACACTAACTCTAGCATCATACATCCCCCCTATATTGTTACACTAAGGGTATAGGAGGAGAAAGAAAGTTAGTAGAAAGTACATACATAGTGGGTGAATAGGAAAAATTATGATAGAGTATATAGATGTATGGTGTAAGCGGATTATCGTATTTTTATTTACCGTATTTTTTTTTTATTTTTTTTTTTTATGTGTAAGCTTCCCCTTGATCTCAATCCCATACTCTCT
>JAWQEG010004005.1:20000-35010 GCA_033782935.1 Petrolisthes cinctipes | reverse complement strand
CGACCCTCCTCTCAGCCCCGTCCCAGCCCCTATATCTTGCCTTGTCTTTCCTTCCCCCCTCACCATCCCCCATACAAGAACTATATCATCCTTACCCCCCCACACCCATACCCACCCTTCATGCTATGCCTTATAGACAGACACACATGCAGACATATAGACAGACAGACAGGCAGACAGACATGCAAGCAGGTAATAAAATGGAAAAAGCGGGAACGAGTGATAAATTTAACTATATACGATAACGGGATGAAGAATAAAACATACACGTAGACGAACGGATTGAAAAACAGACAGACAGAAAGAAAGATAAACATTAGGTAGGGTCATGGAAATAGTAGACAGACACTCAAAGCGGGAAAAGCAGACAGACAAAATGCGGGAAAAATAGACTGACAGACAGACAAAAAGCAGACAAATAGACAGACAGACAAAAAAACAACAGATACGCAGACAGACATATCGAGAAAATGAATGAGATTGATTGATTGGTATTAGGCGCCGCAACAGTGAGGTCATATAGCGCCAGAAAAAGGTGTGAGAAAAGGAATGGAAGTTAGACATGAAGACTACGGTAGGAAGACGGGATGAAGACAGGCAGAAAAAGACGGAAAGTGAGATGGGAAGTCTGAAGATGAGACAGACACAGACATAAACAAGTAAAAATATGAGGGATAATATAAAGACAAGATGGAAACAGACATAGACAGTCAGATAGATAAATAGCAAAACAAAATAGTTGAGAGAGAGAGAGAGAGAGAGAGAGAGAGAGAGAGAGAGAGAGAGACAAGATTTAAGGGACCCTGTGATGTAGTCAGATTATTATAGGAGAGAAACGAGTCCTCCAAACATTGCCACGAAACACCACCATCTATCTATGTAGAAAGAACTTGTTTGGTGGCACAGTCAGGAGAAATCAGAAGCCTCCAAGTCTCCAAGAAGTCTCCAAGGTTAAAAGAAATTATTATATATACAGACAACCCGATATAAAAACGGAGCGAGAGAAGGAAGACCGACCCAAAAAAAAAATATTTATATAGAAAAAATATAGAAAAAAAAAAATCATAAACCACGAGGAAGGGAAGGAAAGAAAAATTAAATAAAGAGAAAGAAATATATAAACAGGAAGAAAACGGAGCGAGGCAACCTTTCCAGACAAGAAGCAGTGTTTTTTTTTTTTTTTTTTTTTTTGGGGGGGGGGTAGGGTTAGTGTTTAGGTTTTCCTCCTTTCTCTTTGGGTTTCGATTCTGGGTCTATAGGGGATCTTACTCTGTGTCGAGGGCCAATGGTGGTCATTAACAAACAAACACACACACACACACATACACACACACACATACACAGACACACACACACACACACACACAACAACAACAACAACAACAACACGCCAACCCAATCCCAAAATCACACACAATTCTCTAGGCTGCATCGAGAGAGAGAGAGAGAGAGAGAGAGAGAGAGAGAGAGAGAGAGAGAGTAAAACGCAGGCAAAACAGGTGAACCGTGGTTATCGCAAAGTATCGCTCACGCCTCGCCCTTCCAATCTCACTTTACATCTGAGTTCACTACACTTCGTCACTTCCCTCTGTACATCGGGTTATGCTCTGGTGGTTTTGGACACTGTGGGTTGGTGAGTGGAAGGAAGGAAGGAAGGAAGGATGGATAAGAGATACAGAGGGAAGGAAGGAAGGAAGGAAGGAATAGTGGAAGGAGAGAGAGAGAGAGAGAGAGAGAGAGAGAGAGAGAGAGAGAGAGAGAGAGAGAGAGAGAGTGTATACGTGATGGAGGGAAGAAAAAAAAACAGCAAAGAAGGAAGGAAAAAATAGCGGAGAGAGAGAGAGAGAGAGAGAGAGAGAGAGAGAGAGAGAGAGAGAGAGAGAGAGAGAGAGAGAGAGAGAGAGAGAGCAAAGAAGGGAAGGGAAGTAAAAGCGATAATGGAAAAATGAATAAGCGGATACAGGAAAATGAAGAGAAAAAAGAATATGAGAAATAGAAAATATTAAATGAATATACCTATTTACCCATCTACCTATTAATCTACCTACCTACCTCTCTACTTATCTATTCCCACCTAAATACCCCATATGTTTCTGCCTATTGCCTGCCAACTTTCCTACCTACTTATACCTACCTACATACCTACCTGCCTACCCTTTATCTATCTGCCTTTTGCCTGCCTGCCTAACCTACCTACCTGCCTACCTACCTGCCTGCCTACCTACCTACCTACCTGTCTACCTACGGACACACACCTGCCAATCTATCTTTGTATCAATCAATATATGCATTTGACTGTGGGAACATAACATTACATTCGCTATCGTCCGTCCAATCTGTGAGCGTATATCTCCACTATCATGTGTTTTCACCACGACTCTCTCTCTACATTTATATATGACCAAAACAGAGAACTGGGAGCTGTAATATTAGAAGGGAGAGGAAGGAAAGGGAGGAAGGGAAATGGAGAGGGGAAAGGGAGAAGGAAGGGAATGAAAGATGGATAGGAGAGAGAGAGAGAGAGAGAGAGAGAGAGAGAGAGAGAGAGAGAGAGAGAGAGAGAGAGGAGAGAGAGAGAGAGAGAGAGAGAGAGAGAGAGAGAGAGAGAGAGAGAGAGAGAGAGTTGTTGTTATTGTTTGGTTTTGAGAGAGAGAGAGAGAGAGAGAGAGAGAGAGAGAGAGAGAGAGAGAGAAGAGAGAGAGAGAGAGAGAGAGAGAGAGAGAGAGAGAGAGACAGAGACAGAGACAGAGAAGATGGGGAGGGATATAGCAGAGTGAAAAACGAAGGACTGGGAGAAAAAGGGTGGGTGGGTGGAGCAAAAAATATGATGTGGGTGTGTACAGAAAAAGAAGGAGTGGTAAAAAAAGTTAGGTGGGGTGAAGAGGAAAAGAGAATGTGGACAGCAAGAGAAGCCACGGATGGGGAGAGAGAGAGAGGGAAAAAAAAAAGGGATTGGAGGGAAAGAGTGTGTGTAGTGGAATAAAAAGGTGGGTTTAGGGAGTTGTAGACTCTTTACAATATATATCTCTTGTTGTCGAATACAGTTGATAGTAATTAGTTGATAGTATTCAGTCGATAAGGTGACATTTTTTTTATGTATATATTTCATTACAGTACATGAGGAGTCTTATAATAATACATAATTATTCTCTAATATTGAAGAAGAGTAAAACCCTTTTATTTTCACTGGGCAGGACATTCAGTGTGTCTTTAGCCTTTAGTACTCCCCCTCCTCAGTAAAGATAAAGGACTCAGGAGGTGCACACACAGTATGAATATGGACTGAAAGATAATTATGAATAAAACTAAGGTAAAGTTCAGTAACCAGAGCCTAGATAAACAGATCAGTGATGGACACATTACACTATATGACAGAGTTGTGGAATGTACATGCCTAGTAAAAACAGGATGTATATATATATATATATATATATATATATATATATATATATATATATATATATTATATATATATATATATATATATATATATATATATATATATATATATATATATATATAAACTGTGAAGGGATGAAATATACACTTTAGGTAAAAAAATAATAGCATCAAGAGGATTAATCTGCTTCACTCCTTAAAGAGCAAGGTGTACAATCAGTATGTCCTATCGGCTTTTCCTTAAGGAGCACAAACCTGGAACCTTATAACAATTTTTAAACAAACTCCAATGTTGACTCAAATAGGAAAAGAGTGAAAATACTGTGTTTAAGAGCCACACAAGGCGCCCTATCTAGGACAGGACGAGACGCCACCTTAGCTATCTCTCTCTCCCTGTGTAATTTGTACTCATAAGCCAAGGGAAATACGAGATAGATACGGTGCAATTAATGAGATAGACGCAATAATTATCCCTACTTACACTAGAGGTGGAGACTCGCTCTTTTAATTGCCCTCTGTATTAACTCTTCCCCCCTCGCCCTCATTAGGTAATTAAGTACACTGTGTATTTTGTTGTGATGAGGAAGGATGCAACAATAAATACCAAGGTAAACAGAAGGATGAGTCTACGAGCAGCAGCTGTTACCATGTGATTCCTTCCCTCTCTCCCTTCCTTCCTTCCTTCCTTTCCTCTCTATCACTCGCTCCTAATGTCTGTCTTCCTTCCTTCCTTCACATTCTTGCCCTTCATTTCCTCCTACCCTTCCTTTCTTTCCCCATCCCTTCCTTCCTTTCCTCTCCATCACTCGATCCTAATGTCTTCCTTCCTTCCTTCCTTCACCCTTCCTTCCTCCTCTCTTTTTTCCACTCTTTCACTCTTTCCCTTCCTTTCCTCCTACCCTTCCTTCTTTTCCCCATCCCTTCCTTCCTTCCTTTCCTCTCCATCATTTGCTCCTAATGTCTTCCTTCCTTCCTTCCTCTCTCTTTTCCACTCATTCACTCTTCTTTCCCTTCCTTTCCTCCTACCCTTCCTTCCTTTCCCCATCCCTTTCTTCCTTTCCTCTCCATCACTCGCTCCTAATGTCTTCCTTCCTTCCTTCCTCTCTCTTTTCCACTCTTTCACTCTTCTTTCCTCCTACCCTTCCTTCCTTCCTTTCACCATCTCTTCCTTCCTTTATTTCCTAACCGTCACTCCCCTATGACTTACTTAATTTTTTTCTTCTCTTTTTCACTTCTTCCTTTTTCTCCTTTCCTTCTTTCTATCCTTCCTTTCATTATCCCTTCCTTACTTCCTTTCCCGTCCGTTATTCCCTCATGCCTTCCATATTTCCTTCTTTTTATCACTTCTTCCTTTCTCTCCTTTCCTCCTATGGTCATCTTTCCTTTCATCACCCCTTCCTATACTTCCTCATTCATTCTATCCCCTTTCATTCTCAATTCTATCCTTTCTCTATCCCTTCTTTACAAACTCATTTCATATTTCCTTCTTTCTACTCTTTCCAACACAATAATCATCCGTCTTTCCCTCATTTCTTCTCTCCTTCAAATTTTCACTCTTTCCTTTCGTTCATCTCTCCCTCATTTTCTCAATCTTTCCTTTATTTCCTCCCCGTTTCCTTCATTTCATCCTTCCTCTCCTTCTCACCTTCCTTCCATTCATCATTCCTTCCTTCATTTCCTCACCCTTTCTCTCATTTCATCCTTCCTCTCCTCCTCACCTTCCTTCCATTCATCATTCCTTGCTGTCCCAAATCCGTCACTCCATTACCCATCTCTCTTCTCTGATCTTCACTTTCACTCTCTTCCTTACCGTTCCATCACTGTCTCTCCTTTACATACATCCCTTCCTGTCTCCCCTTCCGTCGTCACTTTTCCATCACTCTCCCTTCCTTCCGTCTCATCGCTGTCCCTCCCCGCTCGTCATCTTTCCTTTCCTCTATTCCTCCCTTTTTTTTTCTCCTTCCTGTCACTTTCCCTTCGCTTCCTTCCAGTAAGAGAGAGAGAGAGAGAGAGAGAGAGAGAGAGAGAGAGAGAGAGAGAGAGAGAGAGAGAGAGAGAGAGAGAGAGAGAGAGAGAGATATTAAGGGGAAAAAAATAGATGGAAAGGCATTATAGTTGGGGGAAAAAAATAACACAGATAACATCACTGAACTTACACTGCCAAAACATAACTGCAGAAAAAAATCGCACGTAAAAAATATAATACGAAAAGGTGTATGGTTAAAAGATACAAGTTTAAATGCAGAGAGAGAAAAAAAAGATACGATTAAAAAAAAAAAAAAAAAAAAAAAAAAAAAAAAAAAAGTTGGACGCATGCACCAAAGATTACAAATTGATATCTGAGAATGGAAAGTGCCAAAATAACACAGACATGCCGTTAGATCGTGTCTGTGTGTGTGTGTGTGTGTGTTGGGGTAGTCTTTATAGTTCTTTACCTTGGACACGACGAGGGATTATTACTGTAATGAATTGTGACCATGTGATTGATACAGTCAGAAAGTTGGAGGTAAATGAGTCCTTCAAAATAATATTGCCAGGTAACACCACCTATATAGAGAAGGAGCGTGTTTCGTGGCATAGTCAGAAGGAATCAGAAGCCTCAAATGCCCATACACGATCACAGGGTCCTTAAATCTAGAGCCGGTCCGACCACGCATATATTATTTCTTTTTATCTATGACGTTAGATTTTATTTGGGTCGTATTCAACAACAACATTGGTGGTGTATACGATGGCGTGATGCTGGTACGATGACTCCATACATACACTACAGAGCCATCGTAACTATATATACCATGCTATCATCAATACCACCACCGATATTCTTGCATACGATGGTTTTTTCACGGTTTGAGGAAATATTTTTTATCTTTTAGACCTCAGAAGTGTCGACGAGATTAGTGTTTTTTTTTTTTTTTTTAGAGTATAGATAACTGTATACTTGTATTTGTTATGAAAATATAGTTAGTTATCTGTGGTTCAAGTTATGAAGGAATAGTTCGTTCTCAAACTTTCATTTTAGGGTTGAGTTAGGAAGATAAATTAAAAAAATACTTTACATGCCCAGTACATTGATAGAGATGAAACAGAATAATAATAACATCATTACTGAGAGAGAGAGAGAGAGAGAGAGAGAGAGAGAGAGAGAGAGGGTAGGGGGAGGACCTAATTACCCTAACGACTCTATCCACCAACTGTCTCTATGCTGGATGGTCAACTGACACGCACTCTCTCTCTCTCACTCTCTCTCTCTCTCTCTCTCTCTCTCTCTCTCTCCAAGTTGCTTTAATCTCTCTCTCTCTCTCTCTCTCTCTCTCTCTCTCTCTCTCTCTCTCTCTCTCTTTACAAGTTGCTTTAATCATCTTTGTTTAGGAATCAGACAAATCATGTGTATCCCTGTATTAAAAGTCTATAAAGTATGAAAAGTCGACTACCTATACAACACTCATGAGGACAGACTGAAAGGCAAGATTAATATTATAGTCATCCACTTCACACAGAGTCACCAGCAGCAGCAGACAATACCGTGCATGTAGGTTCGGTTGTCGTAAAGGAGAAAGCAATTGTTGGGAGAGAGGGGTACAACACACGAGCAATAATATACTGTGCATTTCCTTCGTTTCTCGTCTCTACATCCTTCATTTCCGGGGTCAGATTTTCTCCATACAAGAAATTGATTAATATTTTCTATCTACACCTCTGAAAATATGTTGGGTGTTTGACAGGGGGGAAATCTTAGACAAGCCAGAGGATGGATGAAAATGTTGTTGTGGTGTGGGAGCGGCTTTAGTGTCTAGCGGGGTTCGCGTTTGTCACCACAAGCCTCGCCACCAACAATTACAGGGACAAAGGCACAGGGGGGACTGACGGAGGGGTAAATGGGAGGGTGGAGATAAAGGGTGGAGTAAAGAGAAAGGGGAAGTAGAAAGCAGAACAGAGGGTGAGCATGAGAATGGGATACACACACACACACACACAGAGAGAGAGAGAGAGAGAGAGGAGAGAGAGAGAGAGAGAGAGAGAGAGGAGAGAGAGAGAGAGAGAGAGAGAGAGAGAGATACAAGGAAGGAACAGAGGTGAGGCAGAGGAAGTACAACAGCAGGGGGGAGGGGAGGGGGCAGAGGTTGAGTAACAGGAAGTGACAGACAAAGAAAGAACAGAGTATGAGGAGGTGGCCATAAGGAAGGAAGGAAGGAAGGAAGGAGGCCGATGGAGAAGGAATGGGTAGTAACTGGCTGGCTGCTGTTTGTTCCACTGGGTACGAATATCCCCCATCAGTCATACTCTCAGATGGGCGTGGCGATTGGACGTCCTCTGTAGGTGGTGATAGTGGCTCCAGTATATGAACGGGTGTATCTCACGTCAGGTGCTTCTTTGTATGTGTGTGTGTGTGTAAAATAAGAAGTTAAGGGCCAAAATAATAATAATAATTATAATAACAACAACAATAATAATAGCAGTAGTAGTAGGAGTAGTAATAGTAGTAGTAGTAGTAGTAGTAGTAGTAGTAGTAATAGTAGTAGTAGTAGTAGTAGTAGTAGTAGTAGTAGTAATAATAATAATACGTGAATAAGAAATGTGACGTATATACCAACAGTGGACTTCGCCTGGTGACAACAACAAATAAACAATGCTAACTAATAAGGAGTAGCCAGACCAATGGGGGATGGAGAGTAGTGAGGAAGGAGGTGGGTTGGTCTGACTGCCACGGAAGCCACCCTCTATATTTCACTCCAGTCACTCCCTCTTAATTTCTCATGCGCACGACCCACCGGAAAATCGCTCCTAAATCCATACGCGCCATGGCCTACCTGACAGCTGGTAATCACACACATACACACACACACACACACACACAAGTACAGGTACACACACACGCAGGGACACATATATAAGTAAACATACACAGATGCAGATATACACACACACACACACACAAGTACAGGTACACACACACGCAGGGACACATATATAAGTAAACATACACAGATGCAGATATATATACACACACACACACACACACACACACACACACACACACACACACACAAGTACAGGTACACACACACGCAGGGACACATATATAAGTAAACATACACAGATGCAGATATACACACACACACACACACACACACACACACACACACACGCTGGGACACATATAAGCAAAAAAAAAAAAAAAAAAAAACCACACACACACAACGAGATTTAATAACTTATAGCACAGTACTGTATGTCTTCACTCTGCACTGTGTTGATTTCCTTACAAACATTTCCACATTAATACAACTACAAGACACGTCCATACATATTATAGTAGAGTAAGTGTAGGCGACCTTCTCCATGCACGTCACTTACTTCATGACGTCATTTACTTCATGACGTCACTTACTTCATGACGTCACTTACTACATTATGTCACTTACTACATTATGTCACTTACTTCATGACGTCACTTACTTCATGACGTCACTTACTTCATGACGTCACTTACTACATTATGTCACTTACTTCATGACGTCACTTACTTCATCACGTCACTTACTACATTACGTCACTTACTTCATAGTAGAGTAGTGTAGGCGACCTTCTCCATGCACGTCACTTACTACATCAAGAGAATCAATCAACAACTTTAGATGACAAAGACGATGAACCACAAAGAGACCGAAACTAACTGTGAGAACCTATCGTCCACCCTCATAAACAAAAAAATGGCCTATGTTATTTTTCGTCGATTTTTGGATTGTTACCGAAACCACATCTTATAATAGGACCTAAAATAATGCAAGTTGGAAAAATCACTTATGTTGCAGTTTGTATAATTATTATGAAGGTGACGGACGATATACAAAAAGAGTTATTTATAGGCGTGGTGATAACAATGTGATCAATAATACAATAGTGTACAGTTGGTAGCAAAAATGGAATAACTCTACGGAACTCACACATAAATGTTGTATTCTGTTTGAGAGGGAAAAGAATAACTCAGGCAAAAATAGTAGGTATATGAAGGCTGGCGTTAACATATGTGATGAAATAGTACCATGAAAAGTAAGTAGTATTTCGTTAATAGTACAACTCGAAGTAAGAAAAAAGTTAACAGTTTCCTTCACACTTTCGTCTCTCTCTCTCTCTCTCTCTCTCTCTCTCTCTCTCTCTCTCTCTCTCTCTCTCTCTCTCTCTCTCTCTCTCTCCAACAGCGGGCCAATGCTCCATTAGTGACCTCGTTTCGACCAGAGTGGGGGAATGACTCGGACACCTAATTCCACCTTTCACAGCCCCATAATGATGCCTGACAGATACTAAAAATAATAGCTTTCTGGAGTTACATATAATTTGCTTTGTGTTTATTTATGACTAAGATAACATTTCAGGTGCCTTAGAGCTTTTCCTATCACAGCCTGCCTCACTTGTTGTCCTCTCCTCTCTTATAGCACATACAACTACAGTCATTTCACTCTATTATGCAAAATTCACAACCTTGTTCCCTGCCAAAGCTCGTGTGTTTTTCTGTAGGTTAATATTAGCAGTACCGTACTGTTTGTGTCAGTGTTTAGTCGTATGTCTCTCGTAACTTAGTATTTCTGCCCACGGTACACCTCCATAAAAAATACATGATACTTGGTAAAGATTTCGTGACAAACATCCTTTCGTACACAATGATAGGATAGGATAGAGAAGATTTGCTGCCCTTACCTTACACGATGGTCACATGAAACACAACCACATTCTTAACACGACACTTGTCAATTTTTTTTTTTATTAATTTTTTTTTAACAAGATAATAAACACACAACAAACATAATAGGTACCCAGTGCCGAAACTTGTATTATTCTATAAGGGGAGAGTACACTTTTGGTACCGTACAGTCGGCGGCAAATGTCCTGTCGCCACATCTGCCAAGTCATGAAGTAAGTATGGAAATATAATCTTCACTTACTCATTAACGTAAAAAACAGATAAATACATTAATTTACACCCTGGATATCGCATTTCTGTACAGAGACTGTGTTTATTCGATGATTAACCTGTATGTTATCGTTTAAGGAGTGCTGAATGAGGCGACACGACTTTTGCCGCTAACTGTATGTACATTAGAGCACCTTGATTAACAAAAATGATGGTGGTCTGTTGCTGGGAATAGATTGGAGGAATTATTATATCCATATATGCCAAGAATATACCCTCCCCTTAATTATGATCATGAACTAGCATCAAATAGTTTAAACTTTACCTTCAATGATGTGAAGAGTGAAGATAGATGCTCCATGATTTGACTTGGTGATTCCCCCTTCCCTGACCACAGCTTCCCACCAGATGCCCCATCCACTTTAAGGGTGTAGTACAGTATTGATAAATCATGAGCAAACTCTTCCTCCAAACTTGTCCAGGCAACAGGCCACCATTATTATTATGAATCCCGTCCCGTTTCCTGGCATACTTTGGAGGAATGAAGGCGCTCTAAAGTACCAAAAGTATACTCTCCCCTTAAAGTGGGTCTCACGTCATTACTACCCTGCCAGAGGAATGTGTACTTCCCTTAACAGTGCAGGACACGGTACAAGCGACAGTAGGGGTCTTAAGTGGCGATACACGGTAGCCAAGGTCGAGGTACTGTACACTCTCGCCCCAAAAGTTCCTTAACCGCTCCGCCGACCAGTTTCAAACCTTTAGATTCATTTGTATCGTCTTTTTTTTTCTGGTTGGCACTGAGACAATCATGAACATCTGAAGCCGTCAGAGAAACAATAGGTGGCTGGCGGTTTTAGTGAACCTTTGAGCGAGTCTGTACTATTGCCCATCCATCACTGACGATCCGTATAACCTGCAAAACAAAGCATGATGAATAAGTAGACATAATGCATCAATAATTCGTAAATATGGAGGAATGAAGAGTTGGAATGTCCAGGAAGGGAAAACAAACAGAAATCTCGACCACTGGTATATATTTTGTTCTAAGAATCATTTATATTTTATCTGTACTATGCAGAAGGAAAAAATATTACAGATTCTGTAAAATATAAAAATGGGTAAAACAAAGAAAGAAGGATAAAGAAAAAGAATCAGGGGATGGGGGAGATGGAGAATTCCTTAAGGGGAAGGAAGGAGGGAATGAGAGGGAAAGAAAGATTAGGTGAACGATGAAGCAAGGGAGAATGGAGGGAGAGAGAAGTAAGGAGAAAGAAATATGAAGGACACAATCTTGTCACATACAGTATCTTGCCTCACTATCTATAATACACTATACTGTTTAGTTTAGTAATAAAAGTATAACATAATACACTACACTGTCCAAACTAATAATACATCTATAATACACTATACTGTTTAGTTTAGTAATAAAAGTATAACAATACACTACACTGTCCAAACTAATAATACATCTATAATACACTATACTGTTTAGTTTAGTAATATAAGTATAGCACAATACACTATACTGCTTGTCAAAGGTAGAGAGAGCATCGGTTCTTAACAAACTATGCTACAAATTAGATTCCCTCCATCATAATATTATAAAGATATACTAATCTGATTCCTGGCATAGTTTAGAAGAATCAGTAGACCTTCATTTGGCTTACACCACATGACCAGCTCAGTGAACAAAACAGTATATTGTCACAAAAGAAACATTATTACTGAGAACAAGATTATTTCATTATTCTCCCATTACATTCATTGGGAAATTGGTGGGCTACTGATTCCTCCAAACTATGCCACGAAACAGTTCCCCCATTACAGTAACAAAAGGGCCGTCTGTTTTCCTGGCATTGTTAGGAGGCCATCACGGACCTTCCAATTCACCAACAAGAGAACCAACCTCCCATTATGGTGGTTAGGAAACGTTGCCCTTTTGACCACGTGTGTTTTTGCTCTTCCCGACACACATCAGTCTGGAGTTTTTTTTACATCACGCGAGTACATTTTTTTTGTCTGTTTATAGTTTTTCTAATCTTTAACCCTTTAATACATACACACATACATTTATCATAATATATACACTTAAATATATGCCTACAATTGGAAGCAAGAGGTATAATGAGGACAAGTACATTTAGGATATAATGAAGCAGAATGACGAGGAAGAAGGAAGTCTAATGGGAATATAATGAGGGAGACGGGAGTATTATGAGAGAATGAGTATAATGAGTGTCTAATAATTATGATGAGAGAGACGGGAGTATTATGAGGGAATGAGTATAATGAGTGTCTAATAATTATGATGAGAGAGACGGGAGTATTACGAGGGAGTGAGTATAATGAGTGTCTAATTAGAAATGGGCTAAGGAGTAAGGTAAAGGAGTGATTATAATATGAGATTGTGAAGGAATATAATGAGTGAGTGTAATCAGTGTGTGGCTGGAGTATCTAACACAACTTGTTCCTCCCGCTAATTACTATACCTACCAGTACTGCTCACAAGTTTGTCAGAAAATTCACCTCTTTCTCTCTCTTTACCTCTCTCTCTCTCCCTTATCTCTCACTCTATCTCACTTCTGTTTGGGTGTGTGTGTGCGAAATTTATCCCTCTATTTCCCTGTGTGTGTGTGAAAGTTTCGCGCACACACTCATTCTCGCACAAGTTCACCTTCATGCAGCCCTTCCTTCCCTCCCTATATTATACAGTTTTCACAAGTTTCTACAACAGTTCGTAGACGTTACTGTACCCATAAACAACGATGGTTCTGTAGACGGAACGATTGACCACATGAGAGCACATAAATTAATATATTAATTATTCTTATTTATTTATTTATTTTTACGGATTCCCCACACGAGCTTAAAAAAAAGGTGTTACGTCTTTACAGTGAGTTTTTTATTTATTCTTCCTTATGTAGGTTTCCCACTCACTTGAACATGTAACTGGGGCTTTGTTTTTTGACGTGTAAAATATCGTCTGGTGTTACTCTTAGGGCCTTCTTTTTTGACGTGTAGAATATCGCCTGGTGTTACTCTAAGTACAATTGAATATTTTAAGTGTTAAGAGGCTATTTGTGGGTGGGTGAGAAGGAATAGCTATTAATCTTCGGACATAGTGGGGTGTTTCCTAAGACAAGAAAAAAGTGTGTTGTTAGTCGCTAAACCTATCAAAAGTTATCATCAGCCAGTGTGTGTGTGGATTAAGGAGGGGGGGATCTTGATGTTATGGTCGGATTAGAGGATACTGATTCATTCGACCTGGACGAGGATGAGGAAGAAGAGATAAAAAAAAAGGTAGGAGTTGGAAGCAAAGGAGGAGACGGAATTAATGGAGTACACAGAGATGATAATTGAAGGGGTAGCGGAAATAGAAGTGGAAGTGAAGTTAGAGATCGAAATGATGTGGGAAGTGGAAGTGAAGTTGGAGATGGTGATGATGGAAGAAGCTGAGGGAAGTGGAGGTGAAGTTGGAGATGGTGATGATGGAGGAAGCTTAGGGAGTGGAGGTGAAGTTGGAGATGGTGATGATGGAGGAAGCTGAGGGAGTGGAGGTGAAGTTGGAGATGGTGATGATGGAGGAAGCTGAGGGAGTGGAGGTGAAGTTGGAGATGGTGATGATGGAGGAAGCTGAGGGAGTGGAGGTGAAGTTGGAGATGGTGATGATGGAGGAAGCTTAGAGAGTGGAGGTGGAAGATGAGAAACACAGAAATTTAACAAGGTGGTTTGGGCTCGGCTCCAGACAGTAGATCCATTTAGTTAATTGTGGAGACTCAGTAATTGGATGATACCTCCTCTCTCTCTCTCTCTCTCTCTCTCTCTCTCTCTCTCTCTCTCTCTGACACACACTCACGCATGCAATCATCATCACTCATAACCATAACAAGCGCTACATCCCAATCTCGAATTATATCCTTCTCTCTACCAAGCAAAGCACTCCCCCCTCTCCCTCCTCCCCCTCCACCAAGTTCAACATTAGATCCTCTCTCCATCTCATCACTACACAGATAGGCCTCCCCCCCCCCCTCCCTTCCCACACCATCATCACAAAGACCAATTTCCATTTTCCCTTCACCGGTTGACAAACGTAAATATATAAGTTCGACTTTTCACTATCACATAAAATCCTGGGCACCTCACACACACCCTTCGCATTCCGCTCTTCAACTTTTCCTGCTGTCCTTGCTCTGGATTAATACCTTGATTGTTATTCCTTCTTTCTGTCCCTTACTACGGTGGTATAGGATCTGTGTTGTGTTTGTTTCCCTTTAGTGTTTTCGTGTTATAAAAAGTTCACATAAATCCAACCGTCCGTGTGCATCTAGTTACCCCTCATCATCATCATCTTCTTGTAGACCCCTCCTTCCCTTTCATGTACTTTACCCCACAGACCCTTTCCCTGATGTAATGTCCTCAAGACCCCCTCCCTCTGGTACACGACATGGTTCCCCAAATCACTCCTACCTCCCCCCTTGCTTATAATCACCCACCATACATCTTACCCCGTGTGGTATAGCCTAGCCCTCTCTCTACCCGTCATACCCCCTCCTCTGGTGTAGTGACCTCTTCCAACCTCCTACCCCTAATGGTAACCCTATTTACACCCCTCCCCCTATAGTGTAGTAACTTCGTCTACACCCCTTCCCTTAGTGTAGTGTTACCCTCCCCAGCACAGCCCCCTTTCCACAC
>JAWQEG010004005.1:0-17500 GCA_033782935.1 Petrolisthes cinctipes | reverse complement strand
ACCTGGATACAAATTTTGGATAGCGAGTGTACAGTCACGAGCACTAATAAGTATACAGGTGTGTTTGCTTTGAATATCTATAGACAGTAAATGAATGCACAATGATATCTCCATTTGGAATTACTTCGTTGGTGAAATTGAACTGTTCGACGCATCAACCAAACCTGTATACTTATTAGTGCTCGTGACTGTACATGACATGAGGAGTTGATCGGTAAGAGTCACGCACTCTACACAGTCGTTCTTATCACTTATACACGAACCGAGGTAAAAAGTGTTGCAGATTTGTCCAGCGTGCAAGACTGTCGTGTGTGTGTGTGTGGCGTGTACTGGGAAGAGGGTAGAGCAAGGTACGATAGATAGATAGATAGATAGATAGATAGATATTGAAGCAGTGTTTGTATGTGTGTGAGAGAGAGAGAGAGAGAGAGAGAAAGAGAGAGATATTGAAGCAGTGTTTGTATGTGAGAGAGAGAGAGAGAGAGAGAGAGAGAGAGAGAGAGAGAGAGAGAGAGAGAGAGAGAGAGAGAGAGAGAGAGAGAGAGAGAGAGAGAGAGAGAGAGAGAGAGAGAGAGAGAATGTGTGTGTGTGTGTGTGTGTGTGTGCCACTAGACACGATAAGCCCTACAAACAACGAGCTGGAGAAGGAAGCCATATTATTTAACTAGGCCTAAGCGTGTGTATCTTTATCATGTGCGTGTGTGTGTGTGTGTGTGTGTGTGTGTGTTTATGAATTTGGGTTTGCTCATTTTTTTGTGAACGTGTGTGTGTGTGTTTTTGTGTGTGTGTGTGTGTGTGCGTGTATCTGTGCACGTTTTTCTCTTGGTGTCTTTGGGTGTGCATCAGTATACCTGTGTGTTTGTGTGAGAAATGTGTGTGTGTGTGTGTGTGTGTGTGTGTGTGTGTGTGTCAATATCCGTAGGTTTGTATGGGAAATTGTCTACATAGTAATAATTCTGTGTGTGTGTGTGTGTGTGTGTGTGTGTGTGTGTGTGTGTGTGTGTCTGTCTGTCTGTCTGTCTGTCTGTCTGTCTGTCTGTCTGTCTGTCTGTCTGTCTGTCTGGGTGTGTGTGTGTGTGTGTGTGTGTGTGTGTGTGTGTGTGTGTGTGTGTGTGTGTGTGTGTGTGTCACCACTAAGGCTTCCACCACACCAGGTTCTTGTACATTACCCCGGGATTACATTTTTACTTCCACCCTCTTATCTCGCTTCCTCTCCCTTCCTCCCACACCTCTCTCTCTCTCTCTCTCTCTCTCTCTCTCTCTCTCTCTCTCTCTCTCTCTCTCATAAACACTAAATACGTATTCGTCTGTGAGTGTGTGTGTGTGTGAATTCTATAGGCTTCTAAATTCTCAACAAAAATTCATGCAACAACAGTTAATAATTACCTTCAATAACTCAATAACATGATTCTCAGCTGCTGCAATGGGAAATTAAATTGGTTCACTGATTCCTACAAACTATGCCATGAAACAGACCATCTCAGTACACGACTATCTAATCTGAAAGACGATGAATGATCCCCTGAAAAATGTTAAGTTATTTATCTATTTGTGAGGGAAACGGGTTAGTATGAGAAGGTTAGGGGGAGTCCAGTAAGGGGCGTGTAAGCTAGGTATTCAGTGTGTGTGTGTATGTGTATGTGTATGAGTGTGTGTTTACTGTATGAGTATGATTGTTTATGTGTAATTTTATAGTGTGTGTTTATTGTATGTACGTGTATGTGTATGTTTGTGTGCTAACTGTACGTGTATGTGTACGTGTAATTAGTATGTGCTTAATGTATGTGTACGTGTATATGTGTGTGTGCTAACTGTACGTGTATGTGTACGTGTAATTAGTATGTGCTTATTGTATGTGTATGTGTGTGCTTATTATGTGTATATGCAGGTGTTATTAGTATGTGCTTCCTGTACGTGAATGCATGTGTACTTCATGTATGTACGGGTATGTGTGCGTGTACGTGTGCATCCATGAGTGTGTGTGTACATACATACGCAATAGAAGCCAACAAATGCTATACAGACATAAGAACTATACGTAAAAACCTTATCAGTTGTGATCACGTTACAGGGTATTGTGTAAGTATGGCTAAGAGAATGGTATGTACAGTCGGCCTCAGGAATTCGTATACACCACTGTGTCATCATGGGTTCGTAACAACTAGAATATTAATTTGGTCCAGTAATTTCCAAACACCAAACTTTTCTAGTAATGTTTATTTTGGGTAATATTTGAATCAGTCACCAGAACAATGGATACAATATATTTTTTATTATGTGTGCAGAATAATGACCCCTATTGACCAATGCTATGTGTATACGAATTTTTTAGGGCGACTGTACAGTGTTGGTATATCTGGAGTATAGCTGATTCTTCTTAAGGGGGTGCGGGAATAGGGGGACAGGCTTGGGGGGTGGGTGGGTTAGGGGGTGCGGGAATAGGGGACAGGCTTTCTACCCCCCACAAGCCTGTCCCCCTATTCCAGCACCCCCCAAACCCCCCCTAATCTGGTCCTGTTTCATGGAATAATTTGGGGGAATCAAGGCACTTTAATATACCAATAGTTTATTACCTTCTTATAAACAGAAAAAGAGCTTCTACAGACCTAATGATTGTGTAGTGTGGTTGAGGTATATAAAAAAAAAAAAAAAAAAGAAAGAAAAAAGAAAAGAAAAGAAAAGAAAAAAAAAATCTAAATAAGTGTGGTCTGTCTGAGAACCAACAACATTCCAGGTCTCGTGTTCAGGGGATAATTTATTTTTGGTTACTTTGGAGTGCCTTGATTCCTCCAAAGTATATTATATGCTAGGAAACAGGACCAGAATAGCAAAAAGTAATAATAATGGTGTTTTGTTCTGTTGCTTGGAATAATAATAATAGTTTGGAGGAATTAGTTGCTTCAGAATTATCTAATACAAAACTTCCCCCTTAAATCCAACTACAATACAATACATACCAAACTTGAGAAATTACAGTCTGGTGGTTTGTGGTGGCATTCATAATTATACAGTTTTCACATCCTATCATCGGGGGTTGGCCAGCTATAAAAATATATATATATATATATAAAATAGCATGTGTGTGTACGGAACTGACTTTATCATTCTATGGACCGTGGTATCATTGGCAGCATTTCAGAAGGACGGACTGAAATATAACAAAACAAATTAACAAATGGCACTCTACCAACAACAACACAGGATATATATTTGCTGCTGAAACACATATGCCCACGTCTGTCTGTGCCTTTTAACTCTTTCAATGGCATCAAAAAATATCAGATGCTATTCTCACTCTACGCGTCTTTTCTTTATCGATTTATTTACTTATATATATTTTCAGTTATTGTTATTTTATTATTATTATTATCATTATTATTATTATTATTATTGTTATTATTTTATTATTATTATTATTGTTATTATTATTATTATTATTATTATTATCCTTATTATCATTATTAATATTATTATTATTATTATTATATTTATTTATTTTTGGGAGGGGGGGTATTTTTTATGGTCTTCTGGCAGGCATATCATTATTGCCAACACAGAAATTACTATAAATATCTACAAATCATAGAACAAAAGAATGTACACACATACACTGTTAATCGAGAAACAACTTGATGATAACTTGACAACGGAATGAACGGGGACACCTTCAGAATTATTATTATTAACCCGTAAAATATTAGTAAAAAAAAAAAATAACTTGCATTTATATCTGACTACTAACAAACACCAGACGATTTTTGTTGTTTGTTGTTGTTGTTGTTGTTGTTGTTATAAGGAAATATTACTGACGTGGAAATGAAAAAAAAAATAATAATGGATGAACGCCAGACGATTTAGATTATCTCATGAAAACCCCTTCTGTATTATTATTAAAAGGAGATTGTATAATAATTGTGGAGCATTCTGGTGTCAACTAATTGGGGGACTTCTTCTTATATTGCTTCAAACTATACATGCCATAATATAGGAGTTAGGAGGAATCGGTATAGGAGTTTGGAGGAATCGGTAGCCTCCACTTTGTCAACAACATAATTTTCATAAGCAAGAAAGTCAGAAACCACAAACTGGGACAACAAACTAACATGCAACTAACAAGCAATATCATTCAACTATCAATCAATTCATATCATGCAACTATCAAACAATTTAATTAAACCTAGAACAAGCACTCCAACAGTGACACCGATTAAGGCATTATCATCATTCTTATCCCTTCCTTGCCCTAACACTCATATTCATCATCACTATCACCATCATTATTATCTTCTTCATAGTATTAATCATCATCATAAACACCATCATTTTCATAACAATATTATTCATCTCAATCATCATCATCATCATCATCACCACCATCATTTACAATTACTATTACCACAATTTTCAAATTCAAAACAACTACCACAACTTAATAGTATTGTGGTCGTGGTAGTGGTGGATGTAGTATAGTTTCGATCGTGGTAGTGGTCGTGGTATTGACAGGGGTCGTCGGGAAGTGAACGACCCTCTCATCTTCAATTACGTGATTGCCTCCTGGTGATTCGTCGATACTCAGTCAGCTCTCCCTCCCCCAACCCCCTTCCCTATCCCTTTTCCTGGTCCTGGCTTTCTCATTTTCCACTCTCATTTGCCCATTTTCGGTACACAGTTTCCCCCTTTCCACACACCCCACCCCTTCCCTATCCCTTTTCCTGGTCCTGGCTTTCTCATTTTCCACTCTCATTTACCCATTTTCGGTACACAGTTTCCCCCTTTCCATACACCCCCCCAACACCCCCCTACCCCTACCCTTCGTTCTGGCTTTTTTATCTTCCATTCTCATTTACCCATTTTCGGTACACAGTTTCCCCCTTTCCACACACCCCCAACACCCCCCTACCCATACCCTTCGTTCTGGCTTTTTTATCTTCCATTCTCATTTCTCCATTTTCGGTACCCCTACACCCCTGCTGCTCCCTATCCCTCCCTTGTCACTTTATTCTCAGTTTCCTCCTTCCTTCCTTCCCTCTCTTCCTCCTCGTTTTTCTCTCCTCTCTCATTCACTTTCAATTTTAACTTCCTATCTCTTCATTCCTTCTACTTCCTTTCTACCTTTCTCCACAGTACCACTCTCTCCCTCACATTCTTTTACTTTCTACACATAATTATATTTGTCTCATTTCATTTTCTTCTCTTATTCTTCCTTTCCCTCTATCTTCCTCCTCCCTCTTCCTCTTTGTATCTTCCTCCCTCCCCCCACCCTCACTTCCCCTCTCTACTTCCTTCACCTTTCTCCACGCACCCTCCTTCCCTCCTTCCTCCCTTCCCCTCTCTTTCTCCACGCACCCTCCTTCCCCCTTCCTCCCTTCCTTCCCTCCCTTATCCCTCTACTGCCACTTAACCCTATGACCGCTACTGGTTGGGGTGGGTGTGGCAACCTTCTCATGTATACACAGTTATATACACCCCTACACACCAGAAATCTACACATCCTTAAAAATGCATACACACATACACACCAGAAATCTACACGTACTCAAATGCATACACACACATACACACCAGAAATCTACACGTACTCATATGCACACACACACACATACACACCAGAAATCCACAAAAAAAAAAAAAAAAAAAAAAAAAAATATGCATACGAGTGCAGTCATACACATCACAATATTTTCACACACAAATACGCACGCGGGGTGGGGGGTGTTGGGGGGGGGGGAAGAGGCCATTAAAGTTGCATAATTATGTAAGAGTAAGGATGAATGTATAGAAAAAAAAAACCGTAAGGAATAGATAAAGACTCATCAGACGCAGTGTAAAAACCCAGGTAAGTACTTTCTCTCTCAAATCAAGAACTATAACAAGGCAATAATATATGGTACATAATATTACATTAATAATAAATATATAACGTAATATACAATACAACATCATACATAACAAATAACAATAACATTACACTGCATAAACATATAAAAAATTGGAAAAGTTAAGGTGGAACTATTTTACATAATTTCTAATACTACTGTATATTTATTTTGGCAGTGATTGGTAAGTAGTACACTCGAGCTCGTAAATTCGCAACCACGTACTTAGATGTTTATGTCATTTGAGCTGGTAACACTGTGTGGGGAAGGTGTCATTGTAGGTGAAAGATTGTATCATGTCCCTCTACTATGTTCCACCTACTCTGATTCCTCACCAAATAAATGTTACCAGCTCAAATGGCATAAATATCTAAGTACGTGGTCACGGATTTATGAGTTCGGGTGTACAGTCACAATCAAATAACCACCGACACTTTACTTCCATCGCACAAATAAATCAGTATCATATCAAAATATAATCATGCAACACCTTACGTCAACTCAACCCCCTCAATTATTATTATGAGGTGCTGCAAAATCATACACGTGTTGTTCTTTATTACCAAGATATTTACCACGATGGAAGGAAAGTGTCTGTGGATATTTGATTGTGGCTGTACCTGGCGTTGGGCACTGTGTATTGGAGAGACTCAAGATAACAGAGCTATAATGAATAACCTGTGGATGGTTGTGGTAAGGAGGTGCAGGGAAACCAACATATGTCTGTTTATTTGAAGCCTGTGTCATACCGTTTTATATTTCAGATTATTCGGGTAACGTAGATATTATTCCCGTTATTTTTAAGGTTAATAAAGTCGGAGGGACAGATGTGAGAAAGAAGAATACAAATATATATATAATAATGAAACTAAGGAACATTATGACAAATAAAGGATGTGAGAAAGAATGGAAGAAGTATGTGAGAAGGAGGAAGAACAAGAAGAGAAAGAAAGGAGAGTGTTAAGGGGGTAATTCACTTTTGTTACATTGGAGTGCCTTGATTCCTCCAAAGTATGACAGGAAACAGGACCAAATGAACAAAAATAATGATGTTCTGTTGCATGGAATAGTTTGGAGGATTCAGTTGCTCCAGATTTACCAACACAAAATTTTCCCCTTAATTAAAAATAAAATGAAATGACAGAAAGAGAGGCTTAAGCTAAAGACGAAGAAGAAGTAAGTTAGATACAGTAAACTCGTAGGTCTGTGTATCCTTCCTCACACTTCCACACACTTCCTCACACTTCCACACACTTCCACACACTTCCTCACACTTCCACACACTTCCTCACACTTCCACACACTTCCACACACTTCCTCACACTTCCACACACTTCCTCACACTTCCACACACTTCCTCACACTTCCACACTTCCACACACTTCCACACACTTCCTCACACTTCCTCACACTTCCTCACACTTCCACACACTTCCTCACACTTCCACACACTTCCACACACTTCCTCACACTTCCACACACTTCCACACACTTCCTCACACTTCCTCACACTTCCACACACTTCCACACACTTCCTCACACTTCATCACACTGCCACACACTTCCTCACACTTCCTCACACTTCAGCCACAACACCTTACTAGGACTCCATGGCTATCTCTCACACTGTCATGTCTCCTTCACGCTTTATCTTCCAGCCTCTTCTATTTTTTCTCACACATATATACAACACTATTTAGTTCTCTATCTATTTATTTATTTATTTATGCACTTGTTTTGTCGTAGGTGTCAGAATCAACATTTAATTAAACACTTCGCCAAACAATACTTACTCCATTTTATTCATTTCATTCATCACCCTCATCTCATAAAACGACATATCATCCTCACTTCATCCACCTCACTCATTTCATCCATCACCCTCACCTCATAAAACGACATTTCATCCTCACTTCATCCAACTCACTCATTTCATCCAACTCACTCATTTCATCCATCGCCCTCACCTCATAAAAACTACATTTCATCCTCACTTCACTCACTTCACATCATAATTAATGGTGTTTATTTAATTACATGCACAGTCAATTATTGCTCATCTGATTATTAATTACTTCGTTATAACCAGCCGCTGGACTCGTTACCTACACACTGAAAAAAAAAAAAAAAAAAAAAAAAAAAAAATTGAAAACAGGATATTTTTTCCCCTAATCTGTGTTTTGTGGGTGAAGTTGCCAATTAGGCCTATATTTATTTTTTTCTGCCACCGATAATGTATATACTGTACGTTTCCAATTACTTATCTCAGTGTTAAAAGTGAGAGTGGTAAACGAGAATAATTTCTGTATTCTATCATCCCCCCCTCAAAAAAAAAAAAAATAAAAAAAAATAAAAAAAAAAATAAAATAAAAATAATAATAGTAATAATAATAATAAAAAGTAGTAATTGATATTGTAACGTAATAAAAATATACCTAAAGTTGTGTCAGTCATCATTGGTGGTGTGTGGGTGACTATTTTTCATCGCTTGTCGTGCTAATCTCTCTGTTGAAAAGTTCTGCTTTACTGCATAATTATATCTGGCTCATCATACGGACCACACGATTCTAACATTTTAGACTACACACACACACACACACACACACACACACACACACACACATACAAACAAACCTCATCCACACACACACACAAACAAACCTCATCCACACACAAACAAACCTCATCCACACACACACACACACACACACACACACACACACAAACCTCATCCACACACACACACACACACACAAACCTCATCCACACACACACACACACAAACAAACCTCATCCACACACACACACACACACACAAACCTCATCCACACACACACACACACAAACAAACCTCATCCACACACACACACACACACACACAGAATTTATTGTCACACATGAACACGCACACTTACATGGGCACATATCATCGCTAAATTACATAATAATACACATACGCACATGTATGCAGTCAAAGCATATTTGCACAAAAATACCAGCGCAAACACATTGCAAAAAATAATATGGAAAGTATACAATGATAAGACTTACAGCCAAAGTCCAAATCATCTTATTGAAGAAAGAGAAAATTACACAGGAAAAGTGAAAAGAGATGAAATCAGATTACTCCAAAAATATTTAAAAAGAAAAAATATATATATTACTAATCCTTCCTACAATCTTACAGACAAGCAGTGAAAACTAAATTCCATATACAGACACTGAAACCAAAGGAAAACATTGCCACTACCACCACCACAACGACTAACACTACCATAACAATTACCACTACCACCACCACCACCACCACAACAACAACAACCTCCACCACCATAGCAATCACCAATGTTTTGAGCCCAGCGGTGTATCGGTATTTTCAAATAATCACTTGGACCGTGTAGTCTCGGTCTGGTGAAGCAGGACTACGAGGAGCAGCTGATAAAATATTCCTTCTCTGGTGTTATAAGGATTGGTGAAGCGAGTGGATGTACAGTCACGAGCACTAAAAATGATCCAGGTGTGCTTCGATTCCTAGAAAACAGTAAATAAATGCACAGTAAGATCTCCATTGGAATTACTTCGTTGGTGAATTGGACTGTTCAAAGCTTCAACCAAAGCTGTATCCTTATTAGTGCTCGTGACTGTACACCATACATAACAGAACAATGTGGAGGGGCAACTGATGAATATTTTGTGAAGTGATTGGAAAGATAGAATCTCCCAAGACTATACTAAACAGAATGTGGTGGTGGTGGTGATGAGAAGGGAGGGGCAAGGTGAAGCCCCAGGAAGTGAAGTGGTTGTCTATATGCACACGTTATAATCTGGCTTCCTTACACTAGTTTTTACGTAAAACATTGGTGTTACTACTGTCTACCTGATTGTTCGTCTATCATTGATATGCTCTCTATCTGTGTGTGTGTGTGTGTGTGTGTGTGTGTGTGTGTGTGTGTGTGTGTGTGTGTGTGTGTGTGCATTTAATTTACTGCTGAAATTGTCAGAGAAATTAATTTTGTGTTTCATATCTAAATGAAACTCACTGTCCTTCCATCCCCCACCTTAATTACACACATCTCTCGACAGCACACTAAGTAATACTATACTATACAGTGCTACAAAACTCCACTCCTCTTCATACCACCACCACCATCCCCACTACTCTACACTCGCTATCATTACTACACTAACAATTTTATTTCCACCACACTTACAACACACTCCCTTAACATCAACACACTCACCACCAATACTAATTACATCCAGTGTCACTATTCAAAAAATACCCTTGTTTCTGTTGTTCTCAGCTCCAATAACTTTGCAACTATAGGCTACTTTTTATAGGATATAGAAGCTCTATAAGATTTACTCAATGCATTTCAGTTCATGTCATTCTATTTCCATGACATGGCCTTTATCGTATATCCTATCTGCCATCATAATACGTGAAAATAGATTCATATACAAACTTAATAGATATTGACTGGCAGACAGACAGAATGACAAACGGAGGCGAAAACATAACCTCTGTAACTTGGTTGGTGGAGGCAATTAGATCTAAACGAAGAGAGAAAACAAGAGAGGGTAAGAGTCACCTTTCATAGTCTTCCACATCAAAGCTATAGATATATGTGTGTTGTAGATAGATAGATAGTTACATAGATAGATAAGTAGATAGATAAATAGTGAATGAGATGAATGGATTGATAAGTAGATACAGTGGTAGATAGTGATAATACAGATATGAGAGAGAGAGAGAGAGAGAGAGAGAGAGAGAGAGAGAGAGAGAGAGAGAGAGAAGAGAGAGGGGAGGAGGCGAGAGAGAGGAGGGAAGTAAAAGCCAAAGTTGGGAGTCATCAATCATAGGGAAGTAATAGGCAGTGAGGGTAGTAGTGGGAGGCGATGGTACACACACACACACAGACACACACACACACACACACACACAAGACAGACACACACACATGCTGTAAACGCACACAAACATAATATAGCCTTCCTCTACACACACAATTATACAGACACATCTAATGACACACACACACACACACACACACACACACACACACACACACACACATGCTGTAAACGCACACAAACATAATATAACCTTCCTCGACACACACACTCACACACACACACACACACACACATTCCCTGGCGTTTTGTCCTCTCCCTTAGTGACGTTAGGGAAGTGGTAGGAGGGGAGGAAGGGGGAGAGGAGGGAAGGAGGGACACTCGAGGGGACCACACACACCATCCCTCTCAGTCCAGTCCTCCACACACACAATATTATGATGGTGTGTAAGCCGTGCACACACACACACACACACAAGTGGTACACACGCACTTTCTCCCTTCCTCCGTCTCTCTCTCTCTCTCTCTCTCTCTCTCTCTCTCTCTCTCTCTCTCTCTCTCTCTCTCTCTCTCTCTCTCTCTCTCTCTCTCTTAAAAAGAATATGTTAATAAGGTGAGCTGACAAAACACCCACTCCAGAGTCCCCCTGACCTCCATGGCCTTAACACACGGGGAAGGAAGAGAGGAATAATACGAAAATGGAATACACACCCATAAACTCTGCAAATGCACATGTTTTGTCTATCATAATAATATTCCGTGCTCTCATAATTCAGTCCCGTATAGCATTAAGGATCTGCATATACTGTATTCGAAATATGATGTGTTTATAGTTTAGATGTTTTAGACTGTTGTTCTCGTCGTGTTCTCGTCACAGTCTACATATATGTATATAATAGACTGTTGTTCTCGTATTCATATATTCGTGACAAGGGTACGGTAAAACTCCATAATAGGGTCAAAGATTTGGCCCAAGAGTTTATCTAAATATTTTTGAACGAGGTAATGTTACCTGATCGATATGTTTTGACAAATTTACAATACGGTCTTTTACATTACGTTTTATCATTATCAATCTTTACAAGATTAATAACTGATTATTACATTTTTCCGAACATGGAAAACTTACTAAACAAATCTAAATATTATATTTTAGGATTAACTTGTCAATTTCATGCAGTAATGACGTCTTGCATCATTGGCAATAATTTATTTCCTCATTATATCAGGAATACTACAAGTCGTTAAAAAAAACACTGATATGATAAATTGAGTCATTATTATGAACATACTATAATAATTTTTATGATTACCTTCCATTCTTAGCATCATACGTGGCAGCTTAATCTATTAATGCAAATACAATATTCGTTATATTAAATGTAATAAAAGCGTTTGACAAACTGTGTCAGTTTCAGTCATAACACAACTGATTGACGTTTATATCATGACATGTGACATAAAAGTTATATTATGCAGCGAGGAATACGGCCCTTTGTAGGAATTGTTTTAATGTGGGTGTCCTGAGTAACGAGCCTACAGCAGTCAGTCTGTCAGTCAGTCAGGAGGCAGATGTAGGTCAATGAGAAGGGGACATTGGTGCTTATATCAGTTCTGTTCCATTGTCATTGTCCCACTAACACACACACACACACACACACACACACACACATTCCTCAACTCGTCAGAACTCGGCTTTAGTAATGGTTAGACCGACACATTAAGGGTAATTGTGAAGGTAATTGAAATGAGGCGTTGGTGTGGGAATCCAATTACTTGCCTCTATGGGTTTAATTGTTCCTCCCCCTCCCCCTCCCCCTCCCAGGTTTGTATTGAGGCTAAATATTAGGTCACATATTACTTACAAATACATATTCCCACTGGTCTATTATAATATTATTATTATAATAATATTATAAATAATATTCGACGAAATATGATTAATATCTTTTGGAGGTTAGGTAAACTCATCCGACATAATGCAACCTGCAAGCCTGAACATTTCCCTACATTTCACGGATTTTCTTCTTATACAGGCCTGGTATTATCCCTCTGCATTGAAAATATGATTCAATGTACGTTATAGAACATCACATAAATATTGCAATCATGATAAAACTTATTAAGATGAAATAAATAAGGCCTCTTTGGTCCGAAATAAATATTAGGCTTCCACACCCTCGGAGGCTCACCGCCATTTGACAACACAAGTTAAAATAGTTTTTATCAGTATTCATTGTACTTTATTGAGATCACACACAGCATACTTTATATAACAAAATATACTCAAAATTATATTTTATATCTCTGGTGTAATTTAATGATATACGTCGCGATACACCCTGTATATTTCAATGAACCGTATGTAAATTATGTAAACACTTCTTCAATACAATTCAACAATGCAGAAGATAAAATATATACAAAAATACTAGTGTGCAAGGTGAGTGGAAAGGTAAGTTAAATCTCATGTTGTGACCTGGCCTTGCAGGAAGGGAGAGGGGTGGGATGGGGAGGACTGACAGTGACGATGGGGGGTCTGCTGGGTGATTTATAGGTGTCTCTCCTTCCACTCTGATAGGTCTAGGTAATCCCGTTGGTTCCTCTCTCTCTCTCTCTCTCTCTCTCTCTCTCTCTCTCTCTCTCTCTCTTCAACACAAACTTTATTCTTCACTGTACACTTTTTATATAGCACTACACCTTTGTCTTTTCCCTCGCCTTCCCTTCAAGCCCCATATATCTATTCTTTCTCGTAAATCGTCATCCTTATTCTCCCTTCACCTCGCCACTTCCCATCACCCTTCCACTTCCCTGATACTAATACTTGGTCCCCTCCCTCACCTTACTACACTGGCATTTCTCCTTCATTCGTCTCCCTTCACTACCACCACCACAACCACCAAAGGCTCTCTGTATCAACCTGCTATATAACATACATCATATTATATTAACTTACCATTCTGTTCTAATAACCAGCACCAATATTTTACATGCTATTTAAGTTATTATTTATTTCCTTTTTGTTACTAAATAAGGCCAAGTCTGAGGGTACAGTGGCAGAACGTCCTGTCCAGATGTACAGCCACAATCAAATATCCACCCACACTTTCCTTCCATCTTAGCAAATATCTTGGTAATAAAAGATAACACGTGTATGATTTTGCAGCACCTCATGATAATAATTGAGGGGGTTGAGTTGACGTAAGGTGTTGTATGATTATATATTGATATGATACTGATTTATTTGCATGATGGAAGGAAAGTGTCGGTGGATATTTGATTGTGGCTGTACATAAACACAATGAAAACACTACGAGCACAAAATTTTCTCCCGTGTTTGCCTTCACTCATATAGTTTTCTTCAGTTTTTCCTATCACTGTTCACATAAGCAGCCAACAAATGGTTACTCACATGCACCGTGTCAGCGAATCCTTGAAGGTCAACTTTATCTTTCTTTTGTCGATGGAAAACTTAAGGAGAGATTCTCTTTTCGACGAATTGGAAGGTTTCTGATTCCACCAAACTCTACCACGAAACAGATCCCCTATTAGTACCGTTGAAGGCGTCTGTTTTCTGGCATAGTTTGAAGGAATCAGAGACTTTCCAATTCACCAACAAAAAAATATTTCCCCTTTAAAACACACAAGCTATGAAAATGCAAAAAATCCCCCCACCCTCCCCTCACCCCCGCCACCCACTTCCAAAGAATCTCTCTGTCATCTTGCCCTTCCTCTACCTCCCTATAGGTACACTCACTTACCTCCCCTGGCGAGATAAATAGTGATGTAGATTGAAAGTGAGGCTGGTCCCCCTCCCTCTCCCCCTCCCCACACTGCCCAACTCTCTCGGTGCCCCCCCCCCTCCACCCCGTCATTACCCTTAAAGACAACACCACACCCTCAGATTAATCTCTCACTATCAACACGACTCGTGCATCACTCATCCTGCCGCCTCTCTCTCTCTCTCTCTCTCTCTCTCTCTCTCTCTCAATATGACTCGTACATACATCACTCATCCTGCTGCCTCTCTCTCTCTCTCTCTCTCTCTCTCTCTCTCTCTCTCTCTCTCTCAATATATAAGCGTGTGTGTGTGCTTGATAGCATTTGAGTGTCGCACTCCTCCATAAAACACACACACCCACATACATATAAATAACTTCAACAGCCAAATGTACAAACACCCATCACACTGTATACAAACATGCAAACTCAGTCATGTGTGGTTTATTCTACGTGTGTGTGTGTGTGTGTGTGTGTGTGACGATACAGTCATGAATATTCCCTCCCTTACCAATGACTTTCTTTTTGAATCGAACTAAACTAAGCATTCTATTTTGCCCTTCGAATCCACAATAGAGAGAGTGAGAGAGAGAGAGGAGAGAGAGAGAGAGAGAGAGAGAGAGAGAGAGAGAGAGAGAGAGAGAGAGAGAGAGAGAGAGAGAGAGACCAACAGTAGCCTAAATGTTACTAAAATACGTGCACGGTAACTAAAACAACATGACACGACGAACGACATTTATTAAACACTGCTTTGAGATCTTAATTAAGTCCTTATGATTTGCTTCGTTTTGTTATTATTGTGATTTTTTTTTTTTTATACTCACCAGTCCTGCCTCCCTGCGTGATATATTATTATTATATTGATAGCTACCGTACCACAAGAGGTCCGATATTACGTGACTTATATATAGTGTGGTGGTGGAGGTGTTTCAAAATCAATATTCCCAACTGTACAAATGAGAATGCTGACATCCAATCACTGGTGTCAAAGAAGAGGAAAATGTTAAGTGAAGTGCCACCAGCAGTATCGTAAAATATTGCCAGCAAAATTATTAATAAAAATAGACCTATTATTCGTTGATTAAGGAAGAGAGTAATGAGATGATCGAGGGGTAAAAATTCATCCACATAGTCTTTTTTTTTTTTTTTTTTTTTTTTTATATATGTTCCGACACTGGTCTACCAAGAGAGTTTTATCTTAGTAGTCTTGTTATATGATTTGTTTAGTGCAATGAAATAATTAATAAGTACGACATCCTCCATTCATGAAAACAAAGAGACTACCATCCATCCGAGATCGAACCTGAATTTCCTGAATACTCTGATTACAAGTGCCAAGCGTTAATCACTGTAGTACCACGCCGTCACTACTGATAAAAGAGTAGAGAACCTCGCTATCACCTCATGAGTTTTGGCTACCCTGGAGAGAGAGAGAGAGAGAGAGAGAGAGAGAGAGAGAGAGAGAGAGAGAGAGAGAGAGAGAGAGAGAGAGAGACAAAGAAAGTGAGACAGAGAGAGAGAGAGAGACAGAGAGAGAGAGAGACAAAGAAAGTGAGACACAGAGAGAGAGAGAGAGAGAGAGAGAGACAAATTTACCTCTCCCTCCATGACTAGTTGAAATGGGAAATATAAAACTCTTTCACCATTGTCTTGTTACTTAATTATGGGATCCTGTGCTTTAGTCAAAATATTGGAGTTATATGATCCATCAAATATTGCCACGAAACACCACCTATATGGAAGGATCTTGATCTTGTGTCATGGCGTGGTCAAGAAGAATCATCAGAATCCTCCAGTTTTCATATACGATTACAGGGTTCTTCAAAGGGGATATAGTACAGTGTTGGTAAATATGGAGAAAGTAATTGATTCCTCCAAACTATTCCAAGCAACAGGACACCATTAATTTTTTTGTTTCTCCGGTCCTGTTCTTTTCTGGAATATTTTCTTTGGAGGAATCAAGGCGCTCTAATGTATCCTCAAAAGTGTATTATCCCCTCAAAATTAAATCCAGATGAACAGGCAATAATTTGAGAAGCATACTAGTGTAATTTCAACGACCCCCCCTCCCTCCTACCCCCCCCCCCCCCGTCTGGGTTAGGGGATATACCACACAATTTGATCCTTTCTGTACAACATATTATGGGATGGGTTCTGTACTGGCAGGGTAAAGATATAACATTATAGCCACACAGATTTTCAGCATAACATTATCTCATTAAGTCCGGAAAAAAAAAAAAAAAAAAAATGGAAAAATGTTGGAGCAAAAAAAAAAAAAAAAAAAAAAAAAAATTATATATAGGTAACGGGATTTACAGCTATATATTTCAATTCGTAAAAGCTTTGGAATTTTTATCCTTCGGTACGGTTATGGACGCTCCGGTTGCATATCAATTTATTTTTTCTTTATTGTTTCAACGTAACTCAAAAACTATACATACTGACGGATTCGATCAAACTTTACCGTATGATTTTGGCATGATAAACAATGGAGTGCTTTATTTTTGGTGGAATCAAGTCAAAGAACTAGATCAGCAATGGAAATATATTTAAACTTACGTTGTTGTTGAGTGAAAAAATAATGGGTTATTCTGATGTGTGTGAGTATTATGTGTGTGTGTGTGTGTGTGTGGAAGTATTATGTGTGTGTGTGTGTGTGTGTGTGGGAGTATTATGTGTGTGTGTGTGTGTGTGTGTGGAAGTATTATGTGTGTGTGTGTGTGTGTGTGAGTATTATGTGTGTGTGTGTGAGAGTATTATGTGTGTGTGTGTGTGTGTGTGTGTGAGTATTATGTGTGTGTGTGTGGGAGTATTATATGTGTGTATGTGGGAGTATTATGTGTGTGGTGTATGTGTGGGAGTAGTATGTGTGTGTGTGTGTGGGAGTATTATGTGTGTGTGTGTGTGGGAGTATTATGTGTGAGTGTGTTGGTGTATTGCAGTGTGTGTGTGTGTGTGTGTGTGTGTGTGTGTCCTCGTCTATCCATTAC
>JAWQEG010004004.1:67500-71021 GCA_033782935.1 Petrolisthes cinctipes | reverse complement strand
ATGTCAAAGAAATATATATATCACAGATGGAACATATAACATGGTCAAAGCCTAGGTAAGGGACCCAGTGATGTAGTCAGAAAATTGGAGGTTAACTAGTCCTTCAAACATTGCCACGAAACACCACCTATAGTGAATGTGCTTGTTTCGTGGCATAGTCAGGAGGAATCAGAAGCCATCAAGTCTCATACACGATCACAGGGTCCTTAAGGTGTGGTGGGTTGAAGTGGGGGGGAGTGAGGGAAAGGAAACGAGAATGTAAGTGAAAGGAAATGAAGGAAGGAGGAAATTGGGAGAAAAGCAGAATGGAGGAAATAAGAGGAGAGAGAAAGAGAGGGAGGGAGGACATGAATTTGGAAAGAAGGTAAAGAGTAAATGAGAGGGAAAGCAGGAGGGAAGGACGTGAGGGAAGGAGGAAGGGAGTAAATGAGAAGGAAGGAAGGAAGGAAGGAAGGAAGGAGGGAGAAAGGGAGTAAATGAGAAGAAAGGAAGAAAGGAAGGAATGAAGGAGGATGTGAGTGAAGGAAGGAGGAAAGGAGTAAATGAGAAGGAGGAAGGAAGGAAGGAGGATGTGAGTGAAGGAAGGAGGGAGAAAGGGAGTAAATGAGAAGAAGGAAGGAAGGAAGGAAGGAAGAAAGGATGGAGGATGTGAGTGAAGGAAGGGAGAGAGAAAGGGAGTAAATGAGAAGAAAGGAAGGAAGGAAGGAAGGAAGAAAGGATGGAAGATGTGAGTGAAGGAAGGAGGGAGAAAGGGAGTAAATGAGAATAAAGGAAGGAAGAAAGGAAGGAGGGAGGGAGAAAGGGAGTAATTGAGAAGGAAGGAGAGAGGGAAGGAAGGAAGAAAGGATGGAGGATGTGAAGGAAGGAAGGGAGAGAGAAAGGGAGTAATTGAGAAGGAAGGAGAGAGGGAAGGGAGGGAGTCATTGAGAGAGGGTAGAAGGTTGGAAGGCAGGCAGGGAAGACTCTGGTGGCGACACTGACTAACACCTCCAGTTTCTCAGAGTCACTGTACAGCACCGTGGGTCACATGGCTCACACTTTACGAGGGGGTCTTGTTTTCTGGGTGAGTTGGGGGTGCTACACATTGCTTGAAATTATACCAGGTTCCTTGTGGTTTGGTTAGTTGGGGTGCTACTCATTGCTTCAAATTATAGGAGGGGGTCTTGTGGTGTGGGTGAGTTGGGGGTGCTACACATTGCTTGAAATTATACCAGGTTCCTTGTGGTTTGGGTGAGTTGGGGTGCTACTCATTGCTTCAAATTATACGAGGGGGTCTTGTGGTGTGGGTGAGTTGGGGGTACTACACATTGCTTCAAATTATACCAGGTTCCTTGTGGTTTGGGTTAGTTGGCGTGCTACTCATTGCTTCAAATTATAGGAGGGGGTCTTGTTTTCTGGGTGAGTTGGGGGTACTACTCATTGCTTCAAATTATACCAGGTGGTGTCTTGTGGTGTGGGTGAGTTGGGAGGGGGAGGGGGGGCTACACATTGCTTCAAATTATACCAGGTGTCTTTTGGTGTGGGTGAGTTGGGAGGGGGAGGGGGGGCTACACATTGCTTCAAATTATACCAGGTGGTGTCTTGTGGTGTGGGTGAGTTGGGGGTGGGGGGAGTGGGGGGGTTACACAGTTCTCCAAATAATTTCCATGAAACAATATGGTTCCGTGTGCATGAAAGAAAAATGGTGATTAAAGAAGAATAAGATTAAAGTATTGAAGAGAGGGAGAGTATGTATGGTCAGTAAGTCTTAAAGTTAGGGGGGAGGGATATTCTGGTTATTTTCCTCCAAAGCAGAGATTAATTGATTGATTATATACCACCAGGAGAATGTGATAGATAGAGAGGTGAAAGAGAAAGCAGGAAGGAAATAGAAAGAAAAGAGGGATCATTGAATAACTGAAAGGAAGTAGTTAGGGTTAAAGGGGGCGCCATAACTCTTAAGGGACCTTGTGATGTAGTCAGAAAATTGGAGGTTTGCGAGTCCTTTAAATATTGCCACGAAACACACACACCTATAGGAAAGTAGCTTGTTTCGTGGCATGGTCAGGAGGAATCAAAAGCCTCCGATTTTATACACGATCACAGGGTCCTTAAAAAAGTATTGCGTCTTCAGAGGTGGGTAAACAATGAGTGGAACGTGAGCTGTCATGGAATGTGTGTGTGTGTGTGTGTGTGTGTGTGTGTGTGTGTGTGTGTGCATTATAATCTGTATGTGTGTGTGTGTGTGTGCATTATAATCTGTATGTGTGTGTGTGAGTGTGCATTATAATCTGTATGTGTGTGTGTGTGAGTGTGCATTATAATCTCTATGTGTGTGTGTGAGTGTGCATTATAATCTGTATGTGTGTGTGTGAGTGTGCATTATAATCTCTGTGTGTGTGTGTGAGTGAGCATTATAATCTGTATGTGTGTGTGTGGTGTGTGTGTGTGTGTGTGTGTGTGTGTGTGTGTGTGTGTGTGTGTGTGTGTGTGTGTGAACTTTTAAGAAATTTCAATGATGATATGATGATGATAAATAATAATAATGATCATATCAACAACGACCAATTTAACTATACCAACACCTCTCTCACCATCATCTTCTCTACCACCACCACAACCACCACCAAACAACAATCACTATCACCACCACTACAACCACCATAACAACAACCACTATCACCACCACCACAACCGCCACTACCATACCATCACCACCACCACTACCACCACCACCTACCACTACCAAAACAACAAGCACCTTCACATCACCATCATCACTACCACCACCACCACCACTACCAAAACAACAAGCACCTTCACATCACCACTACCACCACCACTACCACTACCACCACTACCAAAACAACAAACACCTTCACATCACCACCACCACTACCACCACTACCACTACCAAAACAACAAGCACCATCATCACCATCATCACCACCACCACCACCACTACCACACCACCACCACCATCATCACCACCATCACCACCACCACCACTACCAAAACAACAAGCACCATCATCATCACCATCATCACTACCACCACCACCACCACACTACCACTACCCAAAACAACAACCACTATCACCACCACCACCACTACCACCAATACCACTACCAAAACAACAAGCACCCTCATCACCACCACCACAACCACCACCACCATCACTACCAAAACAACAAGCACCATCATCATCACCATCATCATCACCATCATTATCACAATTCGGGTTCCAGTGATAGTATAAAAGTATTAATTGCTTCCCAAACTTTTTCCTGCCCCTGCCGTGTTTGATCTTCCTTCTTGCAGTACAAAATGGAAGGGATCAAAGCATACCACATTCTGTACAAACACTACGAACTTAGTCTAGAAAAAAATAGGGTTAAAACTTCACTTTCTTCGTTCATACACCTTGGACTTATCGTATCGTATCGTATGTACTATAACGTAATACATGTGATTTGGCAAATATACATATATAATCGTATATAATGTATTTATATTATACATTTATATATTCATGTACTTAA
>JAWQEG010004004.1:0-57500 GCA_033782935.1 Petrolisthes cinctipes | reverse complement strand
CTGGGTGTAGTTAAAGTCTCGACTCCAACACGACACAGTGAGGTTGGTGGGCGTCAGTAAACCTTCCCTCGCCTCCTCATAACCCATCTCAGCCACAGTCGTGTAGTCGTAGTCGTACATCTGACAAGAGTCGTACTCCCCCGTTACGTTACTGGCAAAACAAAGATCAATAACAATTATGTAGTGGATGTTATATTTAATTAATGTAGTGAATGTTATATTTAATTAAGGATGGGGTGAATAATGTAATGTCTGAGTAGATAATTATGTGGTACATGGAATAGAAAGAGAGGAACAGGAAATGAAAGTATTGTTGGGAATATATAAAGTGAGACTTATTCACTCACTATTAGGTAATATAAAAAGTGAGACTCATACACTCACTATTAGGGAATATAAAAAGTGAGACTCATACACTCACTATTAGGGAATATAAAGAGTGAGACTCATACACTCACTATTAGGGAATATAAAAAGGGAGACTCATACACTCACTTGTAAGGAATATAGAAAGTGAGACTCATACACTCACTATTAGGGAATATAAAAAGTGAGACTCATACACTCACTATTAGGGAATATAAAGAGTGAGACTCATACACTCACTATTAGGTAATATAAAAAGGAAGACACATACACTCACTTGTAAGGAATGGCTATAGAGAGTATCTGTTGTTGTGTCCAGTTGGCTTCGACCAGGACCGGCACCAAACACCAGTGGTCAGGAGTGGCCCCCAGGAATTGGTACGACATCGAGATAAACGACGCTGGGAAGAAAGCTTTGAAGGGAATAACATACCCAGATTTAAATAAAGTATATAAAGTCACCCCAACTGTATATGTAAATGTGGAGGGTGTTTACCAAGAATTGTAACCTTCCTAAAGTTGAAAGTTATTTTTAAATTGTACAAAATAATTATGCTCTCATTTGTGAAGTCCAAACATTTAGCAATCAAACTGATGGGTAAAATTTAAGGATCTGTGATGTCGACGAATTGAAGCCTATTGATTATTTTCTTTCAAGCTAAAACAAAAATCATTATGCTTCATGAAAGTTAAGGACCCCCGTGATGTAGTCAGAAAACTGGACGTTGGAGTGTCTTTCCAATATTGCCACGAAACGTCAACTAGTTACTGAAATTCGACTACCTATTACAGTACTTTTGTCTCCTAGCTGTTTATAATGACATAAATGAAACTAAGAGCAATAGGAAATTATTTAAATATGATCATCATAGCCAAGGAACTAGAAGGAATAATATTAACCTGATGTGTCCACAACATAGAACAACATTGTATAAATTTTCAATACATTGCTTTGGACCAAAATGTTGGAACGCATTACCTGATGATCTGAAGACAATAACTAATCTTAAGTTATTCAAAAGTAAACTTAAAAACCACTTCTATAAATTGCAAAATCAATCAATCAATGTACAATAATGTCAAATGCAGATTTTATTTGATGAATAGTAGGGTGTTAATATTAGGATGTCACAATTGTCTGTAGGATGTAAGTCTTTGTCTCAAATTGTTTGTGGTATATAAATCTTAATTTGTAACCAATTGCCGTCATGGAAATATTTGTTTCATGTTAATAAACATCATGTCTGCTAAGGAGCTTAAGCTCAGCAGACTAATGCCTCAATAATGTCTGTATATAACTGTTCAATGTATGTACTGGTAATATGGCAATAAACTAAACTAAACTAAACTACATTAAAGGAGCTCGTTTCGTGGCATAGAGGACTCAGAAGCCACCAGGTCTCATACATGAACACAGAGTCCCTTAAAAATCATTCATTGTTTCCTGACTGTTTAGTGAAATCAGTATCCTCCAAGTCGAGAACATCATTAGCACCTTAACGGGGTCATTTCATGTGGGTGTTTTGTAGTTTACGTAGCCCTTTAAACACTATAACAATAACACACCTCTGCTCTTATACTGGAGTGGACAACTTAATTAAATGCTGTAAGAGGATAATATTTGTGTTGGTAAATCTGGAGCAAATGAATCCTCCAAACGATTAACTACAAGCAATAGGATATCAATACTTCTGTCTGATAATGTTTACTGGACATACTTTGGAGGAAACAAGACATTCCACTGTACAAAAAGTATATCTTTTAATATTAATGCTACAGAGAAATATTTATCTTAATAGTTGAAAATGCTGTGAGTTGTACAGAAACATTTCGTGCAACTGTACATTAGGTTTCCTCACCGTAAGCACAGAGGAAGAAGATCATTACGTTCCAAGGTCCTTTAGTTCCCACCAGCTTCAGCAAGTCTTCGAAGGTGGTCACCCAGTAGAGGTCGTCAGGTGCGCTACCCTCACCACCACCACCACCCCCACCTCTGACCTCTTCTTTCCACTGTTTATTATTCTCCATGTCAAACTCATGTCCATATCCATTCTCTTTGTTGACTCCATTGCTGTTCATAGTGTCACTTTCATTACCAACTCCGTCCCCTTCCGTGTCACCTTTGTTGTTCATTGTATTATCCTCAAGTTCATCTAAGACCTCTTCCCTGCCTCCTGTGTTACTCATTGTATCACGTAATAATCTGTGTTAGAGGGAAAATGTGACGTGATAAACAGCACAATATATATATATATATATATATATATATATATATATATATATACATAAAGCCAAGGTTCTGTCTGCGTGTGTGTGTGTGTGTGTGTGTGTGTGTGTGTGTGTGTGTGTCCGCGATGCACGCCTAAACCGTCCAACTTTGTGTCCTCAAAATTTGCATGTAGGTGAGTCTTGATCCCGTTCAGGTTTAGGGGGGGTCATACAACGAAACCACATATAACGAAACGTGCAAGCGAAATAATAATAAATTACAGGGGAAAAATCTACGGAATCACCATACCACAGTTCAGCCTTCCGCAAAAACACGGTCAATTTTAAAGTTTCATTTAGGTAAATTTTTTCTTACAGAATTGTAGAGCTTGATTTTACACACCAGAATCTGTAAACTAAAGCTTCCTAGGTCCATTGGTTTGCGTACAGCAGCGCCATGAATAATAAAGTAGTTACCCCTAAAAAGCCCCTAAAAATGAGAACACGTTTTCTATTATTAAATTATCGGATACTGGTCCAGAAATCAACAGCTCATGAACATATTTTAGGCTACAGCACGGATATTATTCGATTTGTTTATGCCTTATCTCAGTAAGTATATTGTCGTTTACCTATATTATTACATTTTATCCATTTTTATGATTGATTTCTACCATATTGGTATAATATTTTGGTAAATATTGAATGAATTACCGTTATTGCATACCGTTTTTCTACCTTCATTACCCACTTATTTAGACCATTCTAAGACTATTTTCTTCTATGGCATTTCCTCCGCAAATGCCCCATTTCCAAGATAGGGCATATTCAAATGGGCCATTTTGAAATTAGCCTGACCTTACCTGACCTTACCTAACCTAACCTAGACCACATCAGACTACCGGGACCTAACCTGGGCAAACTACCGGGACCTAACCTGGGCAAAGGAAAACGGTAATTCTTTCAATAATTACCAATATTTTTGTACATTATTTTCTTGAGCTCTTGATTCCTGCTCCAGTATCAAACACCATTGTCATATTGATTCTCATTATTGTCCTATAGAGTTTCACTTTTGTCAAATTGATTTTCATTATTGCCATATTTATTTTCAGATTGGTAGAATATTTTTGTAATCCAGTATCAAACACCATTGTCATATTGATTCTCAGTATTGTCCTATAGAGTTTCAGTTTTGTCAAATTGATTTTCATTATTGCCATATTTATTTTCTGATTGGTAGAATATTTTTGTAACTTATTTTCTTGACGTCTTGATTCCTGCTACGGTATCAAACACCATTGTCATATTGAATCTCAGTATTGTCCTATTGAGTTTCAGTTTTGTCTAATTGATTTTCATTATTGCCAAGATAGGGCATATTCAAATGGGGCATTTTGAAATTAGCCTGACGTTACCTTACCTGACCTTACCTAGACCGCATCAGACTACCGGGACCTAACCTGGGCAAACTACCGGGAAAACGGTAATTCTTTCAATAAATACCAATATTTTGTACAATATTTTCTTGAGCTCTTGATTCCTGCTCCAGTATCAAACACCATTGTCATATTGATTCTCATTATTGTCCTATAGAGTTTCACTTTTGTCAAATTGATTTTCAATATTGCCATATTTATTGTCGTCAACCGGAGTCGTGAAAAATGTCGTTTACCAGGAGGCACTTCAGTAAAATGCTTAGTGACGCAATTAATAGAAAAAGAAGGAAATATTATTAATTATGCTAATATTAGAATGATGGAGTTATTGAATGAGGGAGAAAGATTGATATAATAAACATTTAAAAACGACTAATACCTCCAATTATTCACCCACCCACCTCTATTACTAATCATCCATCCATCCATTTATTTTATCTAACCACTAAACCATCCCTCCCTCTCCCCCTTCCTTCCCTCCTTCCCTTCCTTCTATCCACCCACCACCCGATCTGCTCCAAACCGCCCGAAGGGCGGTGGAAGGGCGGCCGCAGGCCGCCAGCCCTCCGCAGGAGCTAGCGGCTCCTAGCCGCCCGAAGGGCGGCGGAGCAGCTAGTATATATATATGATAAGCTTCAGCCTATTAACATTATAAAAAAATTGGAGCCAGGAAAACTGAATTCAAAGTTTTCTCAGGGAAGAAAGTAAACATATAGCAACGACACTCACACTCTGTCACTGTCGAATGTACAGAATCCACTCGCCGAGAATTGCAAATAGTAGGGCTCTCACCTTGCCCAAAGTACTCATACGGCTGGCAGCGCTATTTGGAACACGATCGATAATTAATTAATTCGTAACATGTTTATAGATTTCATCAACTCATATTTCAGTTTCTCGTGCATCATAGATTACATTGATGACGAATAACATTAATGATCGGAAGATGTATAGTATTGTCGGATTTTCTATCATGTGTTGAAATTTTTATTAGCGGTCTGGCACCTTGTTGTATGGTTGTATTGATATATTCATTGGTACTGACACACTGCTGTATGGTTGAACTATTATATTCATTGGTATCGGTACATACTTACAAGTTTTAAAACGTCCTTTTACTGTTCATTGAATAAATGAAAGATGCTATCAGCGTCCTGGTCGGTTGTCAAGTGATAATGTCCAAGACTCCGGTAAAAGAACATGTCGATTCATCCACGGCGCTGATCGAAAGGGGCGTGGCTTCTTTGCTTTCATTCTCCCTCCATGTAAGAGTTGCTTGCCAAGACTAAAGCCTCAAATTAGGCCGCTATACTGAAGCTCAGAAACTGTGGACATGCTGCTAAAAATACTAATGGATTGGTGGCTTGTGGATGCATGAGGGTAGAGTATAATTATGCTACTACAACTGGAGTGAGGGTAGAGTATAATTATGCTACTACAACTACGACGATGTTTCCATTTGTGTTGATGTGATGCATTACTATGGAGTGTCAAAATGTTTCGTTCACCAGGAGCTTATGTTAGTTATTTGTAAGCTTTGTTTATCAGTTTCCTTAATAACAGGGTTATACAAGATGCTTAGTGTGGGTTTTTTTACCAATGGTGGGTCTCATGACCGGCAACAAGTGATTAGATTTGAACTGTACCGTACATCTTCTGCTATCCCGTCTTTATACCAACGCGTTCACCAACACACTTCCCTTAATTATGCAGCTGCACACCAACTGTATATCTTTATAGCATCTTGCCACATCACGTGATTAGGCAATAACTCGCCTGACTTCTGGCAATTGAGACCTTAACACCAGAAGAACTTAAGACCAAAATACCTTAAGACAAGAAGACCATAAGAGATAGATAAAAAAATTGTTGCTAAAACACAGTTTCTTCATTTTTCATCTGGCTCTCAGCCTCTCATCTTCCAGATGACTATCCCTTCTTCAATGACACAACCCAATCCTTCCTCTTTTTTAACATTCTTTGTGTTTCTCTTTCTCTTAATCTCTTTGAGAATTCATAATTCCTCTTTAGTTATAACTGTCTAATTGAAGTTGGTGTGATGCACAGAATTCGTGAATACTTTAATCCCTCTCCTACAACTACTCTCATGGTATATGGGACTCCTACACAACTACTCTCATGGTATATGTGACTCCTCCACAACTACTCTCATGGTATATGTGACTCCTACACAACTACTCTCATGGTATATGTGACTCCTACACAACTACTCTCATGGTATATGTGACTCCTACACAACTACTCTCATGGTATATGGGACTCCTCCACAACTACTCTCATGGTATATGTGACTCCTACACAACTACTCTCATGGTATATGTGACTCCTACACAACTACTCTCATGGTATATGTGACTCCTACACAACTACTCTCATGGTATATGGGACTCCTCCACAACTACTCTCATGGTATATGTGACTCCTACACAACTACTCTCATGGTATATGGGACTCATTCATCCCATTATGGAATATATTCTAGGAGACCCGATGTTACTTAAGTTGTTGATGCTGTTGATGTTCTCCTGGGTCAGAATGGCCTCCTGCCCCACAGACCCCCGGTACACTCTGATCGAAGTGAAAAAAATAAAAATAAAATAAAATGAAATAAAAGAGGGGCTGGACCTAATTGCCTGGGCTACTGAAGCACATCCAAGGGAAATGGGACCAGAACTTACTGGACCAGGGAGTCTGGGGGCCTCCGACCGCCAGGGAGATTGGGGGAAGGTCTCTGATCCCACAGCCAGTGCTGTGGTCCCAAGTCCACGTTACCAAAAGAGCTACAAGTGGGGCCACACCTTCCATGAGACTAGTCTTAAAGGGACCAAAAAGGGGGAGAGAGTTTAGACTGCTGCATGCAAAGGGATAATACACCCCCGTGTGCTGGCGGTCCACACAGCAGTGGAGAGAGAGAGAGAGAGAGAGAGAGAGAGAGAGAGAGAGAGAGAGAGAGAGAGAGAGAGAGAGAGAGAGAGAGAGAAAAACTTCGGTTGCAGTACACCTCAGGTGTAATTTTAATCCATGTGGGCAGATCTCGTCAAATCCACTAGAAAGTGACCAGATCCTACAACAATCTTTATTCTATCCCTGTGGGGGATGGCTAGTATTCACAGAGAATAAAGTCAGCCCCACTGGGCAACGGTTACTTGAGTAATCCTGAGTGACGACCAAGAATGCCTCACCTGAGTGGATACATTGAATGGATCTGTGTGTACAGTCACAGTAAAATATCCACCAACACTTTCCTTCCATGGTAGTGAATATCTTGGTAACTAAATAACAATACATGTATGATTTTGCAGCACCTCATAATAATAAGTGAGGGGATTGAGTTGACGTAAGGTGTTGTTGTATGATTATATTTTGATATGATACTGATTTATTTGCACGATGGAAGGAAAGTTTTGGTGGTTATTTGACTGTGGCTGTACAATAACCCTGGTGATGCTCTACTGAACACAATGATGACCACCATCCTGCTACGTTACTCCCTACAATGATTTTACGGTGAGATGCAAACCTGTCGTACACTCCTCTCTCAATGACATCAGCGGAATATTCAGTACAGTATATACATCTGGCAGTGACCAATATATAAAACAATACTTACAAATCTCAGACAAGGAGCTAATGTGGTATTTGGCAATGTGTGTTTTTGGCTGGAATAGTGAGTTTGGACATTTTTTTGCTAAGCTGAAGCAGGATAGTACAAGAAAATGACTTGATTTGCATTGATTAGTGCTGTATAATTTGCCACAGAAGCCGGATTTGAAGGTTAAGACATTTGACATTAGAATACCCTTTGAAACATTGCTTTATAGGAAAGACTAGCCCCCCCCCCCACCAAACCCCAACCCCCACATATTTAAAAAGATACCAAAAAGGTTGGATGATGTACAGTCACGAGTCATAATAAGTACTCTTGTTTTGTTTTAAAGTTTCGAATAACTGACATATCATGGGTAAATCAATTCATTACAACGCTTGTCCTGTTTAATTCTAATCTAATTATAACTTCTTGTTCTCATTCAAATCTAATTATCACTTTTTTTTTTTTTTTTTTTTTTATTATTATTATTATTTTTTTTATACTTCAACCTCGGGACTGTAGACTGTAGACTGGACAGGTAGACGATACATGCCTTGCAGTAGCCTTATAAATATATTAAAGTACATAAGAAATTGTGTAAATGTTTGTAACAGGTCGATAGCTGGAGGGATTAGATCGCTTTTCAAGATGAGTTAAGGAGGTGCAGGAGTAGGGGACAGGCTTGGGGGGGGTGGGGGGGTTGGGGGGTGCGGGAATAGGGGGACAGGCTTGGGGTGGGGGGGGGGGGTAGAAAGCCTGTCCCCCTATTCCCTCACAGGTTTTCATATTCGTGTGTTATCATTCCCTCGGACGTCAATGGATTCGACCATCAAACCTTTATCATATTCTCTAGAGTCAAGGGACACAGTTGTCAAATCGTGTTGGTTTAGCGGCACCACCACCACCATGGTCTTATTAGGGCAGGAGATGGAAGCGCTTCTGGTGAGACTGGTAACCTCTGGCATGGCGCTGTGTCTAGTCTCTGGCAGGAACATAGACACTACAGACGCCAGCACTGCTAAACACCCAAACGCAGCAGATGGAGCCCACACCACCACGTCTCCCTGGACAACAGATAAATGGAAGGTACAGTTGGACACAGGAATTCTTACACAGACTATATAGAAATAGAGGTAATTATTCTGGAAGTACTGCAATAAATGGTCTACCAAATGACTCAATGATTAACAAAACAACAAACCTATTATAATGTTATATTAAATTTACGTAGTCTTACATTCTCTGTATTTTGTGAACCCTTGAAAACAACAGCCTGTGTACGAATTCTTGTGGTCAATAGTACAGTTAGACACAGGAATTCGTGGTACAGCCCAAGTGAAAGATGGTAAATTTCTCCCAATATCAAGTTCCTTAGTGCTAAATAGGAGACATCAGGGGCAGAAGTCAGTATTGAGGATGGTAATAAAAAGTAAGTATCTGATAATAGACACTGGTTACTCAAATGGAACAAGTATCTTTCACCTGGGCTGTACCACCAATTCCTGTGTCCAACTTTACAGTCACGTTCTGAACGGTTTGCTTATAATGGTATAGTAAAGTGCTGGTATATCTGGAGCAACTGATTCCTACAAACCGTTCCAAACAACAGGCCACCATTATTTTTATTAATGTAACCCTGTTTCCTGGTATACGCAGGAGGAATCAAGGCGCTCAAGTGTACCAAAAGTAAGCTATACTATCCCCTTATATTATTGTTTTTATTGTACAGAAGAAGAATCATAGACAATCAACCCACCAATATGTCGTTAAATTATTGTTCTTATTGTACAGAAGAAGAAGCATAGACAATCAACCCCACCAACATGTCGATAAATTATTGTTCTTATTGTACAGAAGAAGCATAGACAATCAACCCACCAATATATCGTTAAATTATTGTTCTTATTGTACAGAAGAATCATAGACAATCAACCCACCAATATGTCGTAAAATTATTGTTCTTATTGTACAGAAGAAGAAGCATAGACAATCAACCCACCAATATGTCGTTGATGAATGGTGTTATGATGATGGATAAATCTGCCAGAGCCTGACCCAAACCAAGAGCCAAGGTCCTGTACTCGGTGGGGAAGAGTTCGGTGGTGTAAATCCAAGTGAGTTGATAAACGCTGGTTATGACGATCTTGCCACACAGAGAGACGGTCAGTATAAGGCCCTCGTTCCCTACAACAACAAATTAATAACAGGTAGACAGTAGGTGAAAGAATAAAGAGATCGTACAGTTGCATCCACATATTTCGAGACACTACCTGCTTGCTTGACTCTAGCAGGTAGTGTCTCGAAATTTTTGGAGACAACTGTACTACACTCGTGGCCAAAAGTTCGTTCATTATTTAAGGGACCCTGTAACCCTATATAGCCTAGCCTGGACCCCCTCTGTTAATTAAGGTGGTAATTCACTTTTGTTACATTGGAGTGCCTTGAATCCTCCAAAGTATGCCAGGAAACAAGACCAGATGAACAAAAATAATGAATGGCGTTCTGTTGCTTGGAAAAAGAGTTTGGAGGATTAAGTTGCTCCAGATTTACCAACAGGACCAGAAGATAAAAAATAATGGTGTTCTGTTGCTTGGAAGAGTTTGGAGGATTAAGTTGCTCCAGATTTACCAACACAATATTTCCTCCTTAAGGGGTTGCGGGAGTAGAGGACAGGCTTCGGGGGGTGCGGGAATAGGGGGACAGGCTTGGGGGGGGGGTAGAAAGCCTGTCCCCTATTCCCGCACCCCTCTAAACCCCCCCCCCCTTAAGCCTGTCCCCCTACTCCCACACACCCCAAAACCCCCCGCACCCCCCTAAACCCCTCCCAAGCCTGTCCCCCTATTCCCGCACCCCCTTAAGGTGGTAATTCTTTTTTGTTACACTGGAGTGCCTTGATTCCTCCAAAGTATGCTAGGAAACAGGACCAGAAGAGCAAAAATAATTGTGTTCTGTTGCTTGGAATAGTTTGGAGGATTCAGTTGCTCCAGATTTACCAACACAAAACTTCCCCCTTAACTCACTGTGTTCCAGAAGAAGTAGAAGCGTCATGAGAACCAGGATACACAGGCCACATATCAAGTAGGACACCACCTGACTCCATCTCCTGCCCAGGTAAGCAATAGCAGGTCACAACAGCAGGTAGGAAGGGATCTCCAGTAAACCAGCCAAGGACAAGTAAACGTAGGTATCAGTTCTGTAATGATAATAGTGATGGTTAGTAGGTATCAGTTCTGTAATGATAATAGTGAATAAGTTAATATATGAATTATAAATCTTTTTTATTATTATATATACCAGGCTTTCATCTCTATGCTGGGAAATAATCATAGATCATACAATAAAAATAATAAAAATAAAAATAAAAATAATAAAAATAAAAATAATAATAAAAATAATAATAATAATAATAATAATAATAATAATAATAATAATAATAATAATAATAATAATAATAATAATAATAATAATAACAATACAGTAATAATAATAATAATAATAATAATAATAATAATAATAATACCACCCTCTTGCAATATATTGTAAGAGTCTAACATTAAAACCCATCCCCCAGATATTTCCTAATTATCTAAAGTGTACCTTGCATCTTTTCTAATGGGCTTACCAACACTGCTTATGTTATATTATTTATTTACATTTTTGGGGTGGGGGTGGTGGAGATTTTATGTTATGTCAAGTTTGGGGGAAGATTTATATATGAACAATTATTATACACCAAAGCATCACCATTAATTGTTCAGTTAATAAATAGTTCATGCTATACACTCGCGATCTAAAATATGTATCCAGGGTTGCTTGGAATAGCCTGATCGAGTATTAATTAAGCGAGCTCAAGCAAATATGAAACAGGATAAGCGTTGTAATTGGTTCACTAGTATGTCAAATGATTCGAAACTTCAACAACAAGACCTGAATACAAATTTTGGAAACGATATAAGAGTTGTAATTGGTTCGCTAGTATGTCAAATGATTCGAAACTTCAACAACAAGACCTGGATACAAATATGAAACAGGATAAGCGTTGTAATTGGTTCGCTAGTATGTCAAATGATTCGAAACTTCAACAACAAGACCTGGATACATATTTTGGATTGCGAGTGTACTTACCTGATGTTGGTAGCAATGAGGGTGATGCCGTAGTAAACAAACGATCCACAGAGCCATACAACAAGGACAAGGGACCTCACCCTCAGTTCAGGACGAAGGAAGGGAGCACCCATCTGTTCCATACATGATCTGGTGTAGCCCATGATGCTTGTGGCTCCCTCTTGCTCCATGATGCTTGTGGCTCCCTCTTGCTCCCTGATACTTGTGGCTCCCTCTTCCTTTTCCTGTGACCAAACCGGAATACCTCACGTGATTCCCTTGACAACATTTAATATCCTAATTCGAATATAACATAATATGGTTGCAGAAAGAAATTGTGGTTCAAACTTATGATAAACTGAAGTCCACAATGTAAATGTAAACGTAAACAAATTATATTTTACTACTCTGACAAGGAAGGATACAATCATATACAGAACTCTACTCTGGCCCATGACATATCCCAGACACAAGTTTATTATAATGCAGAATTGATACTGTAATCAAGGATATATAATGTAAGGTATATACTGTAATTAAGGGTACATATTGCAGGGTATATACTGTAATTAAAGGTATTATAATGCAGTATAGTATATCAATTATATCTATTAATCTTTCATCTCACCTGACAAGTAATCTGTTTCATTGCCTGAAGCATGAGTGTGTCTGGGGGCAGTGACCTCTTGTTCATCTTGGCAGCTTTCTTGAGGATAGTGAGAGCCTGACTGTGACGTCCCTTTTGTATTAGCCATCTTGGTGACTCTGGCAACAACCTGCATCAATACCACACCAGGCCAGAAAGGGAAAAAAAAACCACTTAAGGGGATATTCTCATGTTTGTGAATTAGAAGGCTACTGATTCCTCCAAATTATGTCACGAAACATATCCCCCATTTTAAGGGTCGTCTGTTTCCTGGCATACTTCCAATTCACCCTCAAGACAATCTCCCCTAAACGTAATGATGATGCGAAGAATATAATTATATTAATGGAAACTTTGGGACTGCAAAAGTATGTAAGTGCGGTATACATCTATCAAAAGACGTCATGTTCGTATAGACAATTACTTAGAAACTGACTGTAACAATATAGATACATGAATATTCACAAAGGACAAGAAAATATCGTATGTGTAGAGAGAAGTAATATAATAAGATACCAATGTTTGTCAAGCAGCAGTAAGACATCTTATTGATTTATACGCAATGATAAAAAGTGACAACCATTTATGAAAGGAACAAAACTGTAGACTCTACTTTAAGACCAAAAGACCTTAAGTAAACCAAAAGACCCCAAGACCAAAAGACCTGAGACCAGACAACCATATTACTAAAATACCTTAAGACCAGATGACCTTAACAGCAAAAAACCATACAGCCAAAATACCATAAGACCAATTAACCATACAACCAAAATGCCTTAAGACCAGACAGCCATACAAATAAAAGACCCCAAGACCAGACGACCATAAGACCAGACAACCATACAACCAAAAGACCCTAAGACCAGGTGACCATACAACCAAAAGACCTTAAGACTAAACAACCTCAAGAAATAGACAAAATTAGCACTGGATCATAAAAGAGAGAGACTGACCATATGTAGGAGGTCTGGAATAACACTGACCATATGTAGGAGAGCTGGAATAACACTGACCATATGTAGAAGAGCTGGAATAACACTAACCATATGTAGGAGGCCTGGAATGAAACTAACCATACGTATGAGAGCTGGAATAACACTAACCATATGTAGGAGAGCTGGAATAACACTAACCATATGTAGAAGAGCTGGAATAACACTAACCATATGTAGGAGAGCTGGAATAACACTAACCATATGTAGGAGAGCTGGAATGAGACCTGGAATAAGACTGACCATATGTAGGTGAGCTGGAATAACACTAACCATATGTAGAAGAGCTGGAATAACACTAACCATATGTAGGAGAGCTGGAATAACACTAACCATATGTAGGACAGCTGGAATATGACGGGGAAAGTGAGGCAGAAACTGAGCCACCTCCACGTCCTGACCAAGTAAGCAATGAGAGGTGTGCACGAGAGACCCAAGGCCCAGGGGATCACACTCATGGAACCGACTAGGGAACGATTCTTGATGGCACACGACTCCATTACTGTGATGAGAGAGAGAGAGAGAGAGAGAGAGAGAGAGAGAGAGAGAACATCAGATCCTTCGCAGATAAAGTTACCACCAATACATGAGAATGAGAATAAGATAATTAGCATATTTAATGACACAATTGGACACAGCTTTTTTTTTTCAGGTTGTTGTTGTTGTTGTAGTTCCCCAGACTTTTTTTTTTCAGGTTAATCCCTCCAGTTTGCACAAATCTGCCAGCCTTAAGGGGAGACTCTTTTGTTGGTAAATTGGTTGGAAGGTCTCTGATTCCTCCAAACTATACTACGAAACAACAGATCCCCTATTAGTAACATTTAGGAACCCAGTGATGTAGTCAGAAAATTGGAGGTATACGAGTCCTTCAAATATTGCCACGAAACACACACACACACACACACACACACCTATATGGAAGGAGCTTGTTTCGTGGCATAGTCAGGAGGAATCAGAAGCCTCCAATTTTCGTACACGATCACAGGGTCCCATTAAGGTCGTCTGTTTCGTGGCATAGTCTGGAGGAATCACAAACCCTCCAATTCACCAACAACAGAATCTCCCCTTAAAAACGAGACCTCACTGTATAGTCAGGAGTCCTCAAATATTATCCAATATATACATACATACATACATACAATTATATATTAACAACTGTATATCTATATTACCTTTTCTTCAGTGTGTCCAATAACAAGCACTAGATTTTTTTTTTTTTTTTTTTTTTTTTTTTTAATCTCACTGGACACTTATTACTGTTTTTTAACGTGAGCCTCCATTCTATTAACTTTGTATATATATAGAGGTATTTAATTAAAATTCCTTACTGAATGCATGCTTCCAAACACTGAATTAACAAACCCTAATATTATTATTTTTACACTGTAGGTAATATTTCACTGTTCTGTGTAGCTTTTCTCTCTCCTTCGTTTCGCTTTAATTACTATTTTTATTTATGTATTTATTTACTATCATTCAACACGATATTGTGAGTAACTTAAGGACCCAGTGATGTGGTCAGGAAGTTGGAGGTGAATGAGTCCTCCAAATATTACGTTAGGTTAGGTTAGGTTAGGTTAGGTTAGGGTTGGTTAGTTTACATTAGGGTAAGTTAGGTTAGGTTACATTAGGTTAGGTTAGGTTAGGTTAGGTTAGGTTAAGATGGGTTATATTAGGGTTGGTTAGGTTACATTAGGGTAAGTTAGGTTAGGTTACATTAGGGTAGGTTAGGTTAAGTTACTATTGATTAGGTTAGGTTAGGTTAGGTTAGGTTAAGTTACCATTGATTATGTTAGGTTAGTTTGCCACGATACACCACCACCACCTACTGTAAATGGAAGGAGCTTGTTTCGTGGCCTAGTGATTGTGTATGTAAGACTTGGTGGCTTCTGATTCCTCCTGACTATGCCACGAAACAAGCTCCTTCAATATAGGTGCTGGTGTTGTTGCGTGGCAGTATTTGAAACCCTCACTAACTATCAATTTTCTGACTACATCAAGGGGGTCCATCAACGACCATTACAAAGTCCATACTAAGGCCTTAAGGGGGAAATTTTGTGTTGGTAAATCTGGAGCAACTGAATCCTCCAAACTCTTTTTCCAAGCAACAGAACACCATTATGTTTGTTCATCTGGTCCTGTTTCCTGGCATACTTTGGAGGAATCAAGGCACTCCAATATAACAAAAAAGAATTATTATCCCCTTAAATAAAACCCCATTAACCCAAATCAAAAACAACTTACCGAAAGCAAAGGCACCATTATAAGCAGCCGTGTTGAGGATTCCTATGAAGCCTCTTGCCACCACATACACTACAATGGAAGGTGACAAAACGATGAGGTTACCGATGACAATGAGAAGAAGGACGGAACCCAACACTACCGGACGACGACCATATCTGTGGTGGGTAGGTTAGGTTAGGTTAGGTTAGGTTAGTTATGTTTGGTTAGGTTTGGTTAGGTTAGGTTAGGTTAGGTTTGGTTAGGTTAGGTTAGGTTACTATTGATTAGGTTAGGTTTGGTTAGGTTAGGTTAGGTTAGGTTAGGTTATACTATTGATTAGGTTAGGTTAGTTATGTTCTGTTTGGTTAGGTTAGGTTAGGTTTGTTAGGTTACTATTGATTAGGTTAGGTTAGGTTAGGTTAGATTAGGTTAGGTTAGATTTGTTAGGTTACTATTGATTAGGTTAGGTTTGGTTAGGTTAGGTTAGGTTAGTTATGTTTGATTAGGTTTGGTTAGGTTAGGTTAGGTTGGGTTAGGTTAGGTTAGGTTAGGTTACTATTGGTTAGGTTAGGTTAGGTTAGGTTAGGTTAGTTATGTTCTGTTTGGTTAGGTTAGGTTAGGTTTGTTAGGTTACTATTGATTAGGTTAGGTTAGGTTAGGTTATGTTTGTTAGGTTACTATTGATTAGGTTAGGTTAGGTTGGTTAGGTTAGGTTAGGTTAGGTTACTATTGGTTAGGTTAGGTTAGGTTAGGTTAGTTATGTTCTGTTTGGTTAGGTTAGGTTAGGTTTGTTAGGTTACTATTGATTAGGTTAGGTTAGGTTAGGTTAGATTAGGTTAGGTTAGATTTGTTAGGTTACTATTGATTAGGTTAGGTTTGGTTAGGTTAGGTTAGGGTAGGTTAGGTTAGGTGGTTAGGTTAGGGTAGGTTATGTTAGGCTAGGTTATGTTTGGTTAGATTAGGTTAAGATAGGTTACATTAGGGTTGGTTAGGTTACATTAGGGTAAGTTAAGTTAGGTTACATTACGGTAGGTTAGGTTAAGTTAGTATTGATTAGGTTAGTTATGTTAGGTTAGGTTAAGTTACCATTGATTATGTTAGGTTAGTTTGCCATTCATTACGTTGGGTAGAGGTTTGGTTTGGTTACTATTCATTAGGTTAGGTTAGGTTAGGTTAGGTTAGGTTAGGTTAGGTTTGGCTTGGTCTTATCAATAGTTGCAACAGCTTTGGAATTAATGAGTATAATAACTGCATGATCAAAAAGCTAATTTTAGCAATAGTGAATTCCGTCAGCTGTGGTAATGATAAAGCTTCAATTGGAAGGTAATAATCATTTAATACCTACCACTTGTGTCATCTCACAAACTCGTAAATCCTAAATGGTCGATGTAAAGGTGTACCGACGTTCTCCGGTTAGTTTAAGGCTTCCTCCATCGTCCAATTTGCTTTCAGACATTTTGTATGACACATGAATCTGGACTAAGCAAAGCGAGGCAGCAATAGTCACACGAGGAAAGATCTAAGAGCAAGGAAAGCGACTCACCTGTCCAATAGGAAGCCACTGATGGGAGCCCCGAACAGACCACCAAAACCAGCAGCAGAAAAGGTAGAGGAGTATAGAGCCCGTCTTTCACACACCAGGTCCCACTGTCAATATACACATAGACACACATATTATATACAGTGGTGATGACTACACATACGGTATATATTCACACACATATACATATACACAGAGGTAATGACTACACATAAAGTATATATTCACACACACACACATATATACAGAGGTAATGACCACACATACAGTATATATTCACACATACTATATACAGTGGTGATAACTACACATACAGTATATATTCACACACACACACATATATACAGAGGTAATGACTACACATACAGTATATATTCACACATATTATATACAGAGGCGATAACTACACATACAGTATAATTATATTCACACACACATACATAATTATATACAGAGGTGATGACTATATGATGCTTAAAGTTCTTGGCAGTTCAAATGAAAGTGGACATAATTTTATTCCGTTCCCAATGTTTTTCGTGTCGCATATGAAGACATCCAGTACGGTAGGCTTCTTGTAGTTAGTCCTAACATTTGTAAATATAGGAAGCAGATAAAGATGGCAGAGACATTGGGTCGTATGCAAGGACATTCATGGTGTTGACGATGGTGTGGTACCGGTACGATGACTCTGTAGTGTATCTATGAAGTCATCGTACCTGTACCCACATCATCGGCAACACCATCAATGTCCTTGCATACCGCCCTTTGTGCAACATTACCTTGTAGTACAGCCACAATCAAATATCCACCAACACTTTCCTTCCATCGTAGTAAATATCTTGGTAATAAAGAACAACACATGTATGATTTTGCAGCACCTCATAATAATAATTCAAGGGGTTGAGTTGACGAAAGGTGTTGTATGATTTTATTTTTATATGATACTGATTTATTTACACGATGGAAGGAAAGTTTTGGTGGTTATTTGATTGTGGCTGTACATCTCTGTCTAAGGTCAGTGTGGGTTTGAATACCAACTCTGTCAGTAGTGACTCTATGGAAATGACACTGTTTACTCACCTCAGTGACAACCGTGGACTGATACTGGGTGTAGTTAAAGTCTCGACTCCAACACGACACAGTGAGGTTGGTGGGCGTCAGTAAACCTTCCCTCGCCTTCTCATAACCCATCTCAGCCACAGTCGTGTAGTCGTAGTCGTACATCTGACAAGAGTCGTACTCCCCCGTTACGTTACTGGCAAAACAAAGATCAATAACAGTTAATGTAGTGGATGTTATATTTAATTAATGTAGTGAATGTTGTATTTAATTAAGGATGGGGTGAATAATGTAATGTCTGAGTAGATAATTATGTGGTACATGGAATAGAAAGAGAGGAACAGGAAATGAAAGTATTGTTGGGAATATATAAAGTGAGACTCATTCACTCACTATTAGGTAATATAAAAAGTGAGACTCATTCACTCACTATTAGGTAATATAAAAAGTGAAACTCATTCACTCACTATTAGGTAATATAAAAAGTGAGACTCATTCACTCACTATTAGGGAATATATAAAGTGAGACTCATTCACTCACTATTAGGTAATATAAAAAGTGAGACTCATACACTCACTATTAGGTAATATAGAAAGTGAGACTCATACACTCACTATTAGGTAATATAGAAAGTGAGACTCATACACTCACTTGTAAGGAATATAGAAAGTGAGACTCATACACTCACTTGTAAGGAATGGCTATAGAGAGTATCTGTTGTTGTGTCCAGTTGGCTTCGACCAGGACCGGCACCAAACACCAGTGGTCAGGAGTGGCCCCCAGGAATTGGTACGACATCGAGATAAACGACGCTGGGAAGAAAGCTTTGAAGGGAATAACATACCCAGATTTAAATAAAGTATATAAAGTCACCCCAACTGTATATGTAAATGTGGAGGGTGTTTACCAAGAATTGTAACCTTCCTAAAGTTGAAAGTTATTTTTAAATTGTACAAAATAATTATGCTCTCATTTGTGAAGTCCAAACATTTAGCAATCAAACTGATGGGTAAAATTTAAGGATCTGTGATGTCGACGAATTGAAGCCTATTGATTATTTTCTTTCAAGCTAAAACAAGAATCATTATGCTTCATGAAAGTTAAGGACCCCCGTGATGTAGTCAGAAAACTGGACGTTGGAGTGTCTTTCCAATATTGCCACGAAACGTCAACTAGTTACTGAAATTCGACTACCTATTACAGTACTTTTGTCTCCTAGCTGTTTATAATGACATAAATGAAACTAAGAGCAATAGGAAATTATTTAAATATGATCATCATAGCCAAGGAACTAGAAGGAATAATATTAACCTGATGTGTCCACAACATAGAACAACATTGTATAAATTTTCAATACATTGCTTTGGACCAAAATGTTGGAACGCATTACCTGATGATCTGAAGACAATAACTAATCTTAAGTTATTCAAAAGTAAACTTAAAAACCACTTCTATAAATTGCAAAATCAATCAATCAATGTACAATAATGTCAAATGCAGATTTTATTTGATGAATAGTAGGGTGTTAATATTAGGATGTCACAATTGTCTGTAGGATGTAAGTCTTTGTCTCAAATTGTTTGTGGTATATAAATCTTAATTTGTAACCAATTGCCGTCATGGAAATATTTGTTTCATGTTAATAAACATCATGTCTGCTAAGGAGCTTAAGCTCAGCAGACTAATGCCTCAATAATGTCTGTATATAACTGTTCAATGTATGTACTGGTAATATGGCAATAAACTAAACTAAACTAAACTACATTAAAGGAGCTCGTTTCGTGGCATAGAGGACTCAGAAGCCACCAGGTCTCATACATGAACACAGAGTCCCTTAAAAATCATTCATTGTTTCCTGACTGTTTAGGGAAATCAATATCTTCCAAGTCGAGAACATCACTAGCACCTTAACGGGGTCATTTCATGTGGGTGTTTTGTAGTTTACGTAGCCCTTTAAACACTATAACAATAACACACCTCTGCTCTTATACTGGAGTGGACAACTTAATTAAATGCTATAAGAGGATAATATTTGCGTTGGTAAATCTGGAGCAAATGAATCCTCCAAACGATTAACTACAAGCAATAGGATATCAATACTTCTGTCTGATAATGTTTACTGGACATACTTTGGAGGAAACAAGACATTCCACTGTACAAAAAGTATATCTTTTAATATTAATGCTACAGAGAAATATTTATCTTAATAGTTGAAAATGCTGTGAGTTGTACAGAAACATTTCGTGCAACTGTACATTAGGTTTCCTCACCGTAAGCACAGAGGAAGAAGATCATTACGTTCCAAGGTCCTTTAGTTCCCACCAGCTTCAGCAAGTCTTCGAAGGTGGTCACCCAGTAGAGGTCGTCAGGTGCGCTACCCTCACCACCACCACCACCACCACCTCTGACCTCTTCTTTCCACTGTTTATTATTCTCCATGTCAAACTCATGTCCATATCCATTCTCTTTGTTGACTCCATTGCTGTTTATAGTGTCACTTTCATTACCAACTCCGTCCCCTTCCGTGTCACCTTTGTTGTTCATTGTATTATCCTCAAGTTCATCTAAGATCTCTTCCCTGCCTCCTGTGTTACTCATTGTATCACGTAATAATCTGTGTTAGAGGGAAAATGTGACGTGATAAACAGCACAATATATATATATATATATATATATATATATATATATATATATATATATATATATATATATATATATATATATATATATATATATATATATATATATATATATATATATATGATAAGCTTCAGCCTATTAACATTATAAAAAAATTGGAGCCAGGAAAACTGAATTCAAAGTTTTCTCATGGAGGAAAGTAAACATATAGCAACGACACTCACACTCTGTCACTGTCGAATGTACAGAATCCACTCACCGAGAATTGCAAATAGTTGGTCCTCTCACCTTGCCCAAAATACTCATACGGCTGGCAGCGCTATTTGTAACACGATCGATAATTAATTAATTCGTAACATGTTTATAGATTTCATCAACTCATATTTCAGTTTCTCGTGCCTCATAGATTACATTGATAACGAATAACATTAATGATCGGAAGATATATAGTATTGTCGGATTTTCTATCATGTGTTGAAATTTTTATTAGCGGTCTGGCACCTTGTTGTATGGTTGTATTGATATATTCATTGGTACTGACACACTGCTGTATGGTTGAACTATTATATTCATTGGTATCGGTACATACTTACAAGTTTTAAAACATCCTTTTACTGTTCATTGAATAAATGAAAGATGCTATCAGCGTCCTGGTCGGTTGTCAAGTGATAATGTCCAAGACTCCGGTAAAAGAACATGTCGATTCATCCACGGCGCTGATCGAAAGGGGCGTGGCTTCTTTGCTCTCATTCTCCCTCCATGTACGAGTTGCTTGCCAAGACTAAAGCCTCAAATTAGGCCGCTATACTGAAGCTCAGAAACTGTGGACATGCTGCTAAAAATACTAATGGATTGGTGGCTTGTGGATGCATGAGGGTAGAGTATAATTATGCTACTACAACTGGAGTGAGGGTAGAGTATAATTATGCTACTACAACTACGACGATGTTTCCATTTGTGTTGATGTGATGCATTACTATGGAGTGTCAAAATGTTTCGTTCACCAGGAGCTTATGTTAGTTATTTGTAAGCTTTGTTTATCAGTTTCCTTAATAACAGGGTTATACAAGATGCTTAGTGTGGGTTATTTTACCAATGGTGGGTCTCATGACCGGCAACAAGTGATTAGATTTGAACTGTACCGTACATCTTCTGCTATCCCATCTTTATACCAACGCGTTCACCAACACACTTCCCGGAATTATGCAGCTGCACACCAACTGTATATCTTTATAGCATCTTGCCACATCACGTGATTAGGCAATAACTCGCCTGACTTCTGGCAATTGAGACCTTAACACCAGAAGAACTTAAGACCAAAATACCTTAAGACAAGAAGACCATAAGAGATAGATAAAAAAATTGTTGCTAAAACACAGTTTCTTCATTTTTCATCTGGCTCTCAGCCTCTCATCTTCCAGATGACTATCCCTTCTTCAATGACACAACCCAATCCTTCCTCTTTTTTAACATTCTTTGTGTTTCTCTTTCTCTCAATCTCTTTGAGAATTCATAATTCCTCTTTAGTTATAACTGTCTAATTGAAGTTGGTGTGATGCACAGAATTCGTGAATACTTTAATCCCTCTCCTACAACTACTCTCATGGTATATGTGACTCCTACACAACTACTCTCATGGTATATGGGACTCATTCATCCCATTATGGAATATATTCTAGGAGACCCGATGTTACTTAAGTTGTTGATGCTGTTGATGTTCTCCTGGGTCAGAATGGCCTCCTGCCCCACAGACCCCCGGTACACTCTGATCGCAGTGAAAAAAATAAAAATAAAATAAAATGAAATAAAAGAGGGGCTGGACCTAATTGCCTGGGCTACTGAAGCACATCCAAGGGAAATGGGACCAGAACTTACTGGACCAGGGAGTCTGGGGGCCTCCGACCGCCAGGGAGATTGGGGGAAGGTCTCTGATCCCACAGCCAGTGCTGTGGTCCCAAGTCCACGTTACCAAAAGAGCTACAAGTGGGGCCACACCTTCCATGAGACTAGTCTTAAAGGGACCAAAAAGGGGGAGGGAGTTTAGACTGCTGCATGCAAAGGGATAATACACCCCCGTGTACTGGCGGTCCACACAGCAGTGGAGAGAGGGAGAGAGAGAGAGAGAGAGAGAGAGAGAGAGAGAGAGAGAGAGAGAGAGAGAGAGAGAGAGAGAGAGAGAGAGAGAGAGAGAGAGAGAGAGAGAGAGAGAGAGAGAGAGAGAGAGAGAGAGAGAGAGAGAGAGAGAGAGAGAGAGAGAGAGAGAGAGAGAGAGAGAGAGAGAGAGAGAGAGAAAAAAAAAACTTCGGTTGCAGTACACCTCAGGTGTAATTTTAATCCATGTGGGCAGATCTCGTCAAATCCACTAGAAAGTGACCAGATCCTACAACAATCTTTATTCTATCCCTGTGGGGGATGGCTAGTATTCACAGAGAATAAAGTCAGCCCACCTGGGCAACGGTTACTTGAGTAATCCTGAGTGACGACCAAGAATGCCTCACCTGAGTGGATACATTGAATGGATCTGTGTGTACAGTCACAGTAAAATATCCACCAACACTTTCCTTCCATGGTAGTGAATATCTTGGTAACTAAATAACAATACATGTATGATTTTGCAGCACCTCATAATAATAAGTGAGGGGATTGAGTTGACGTAAGGTGTTGTTGTATGATTATATTTTGATATGATACTGACTTATTTGCACGATGGAAGGAAAGTTTTGGTGGTTATTTGACTGTGGCTGTACAATAACCCTGGTGATGCTCTACTGAACACAATGATGACCACCATCCTGCTACGTTACTCCCTACAATGATTTGACGGTGAGATGCAAACCTGTCGTACACTCCTCTCTCAATGACATCAGCGGAATATACAGTACAATATATACATCTGGCAGTGACCAATGTATAAAAGAATACTTACAAATCTCAGACAAGGAGCTAATGTGGTATTTGGCAATGTGTGTTTTTGACTGGAATAGTGAGTTTGGAATTTTTTTTTTTGCTAAGCTGAAGCAGGACAGTACAAGAAAATGACTTGATTTGCATTGATTAGTGCTGTATAATTTGCCACAGAAGCCGGATTTGAAGGTTAAGACATTTGACATTAGAATACCCTTTGAAACAATGATTTATAGGAAAGACTAGCCCCCCCCCCCCACCAAACCCCAACCCCCACATATTTAAAAAGATACCAAAAAGGTTGGATGATGTACAGTCACGAGTCATAATAAGTACTCTTGTTTTGTTTTAAAGTTTCGAATAACTGACATACCATGGATAAATCAATTCATAACAACGCTTGTCCTGTTTAATTCTAATCTAATTATAACTTCTTCTTGTTCTCATTCAAATCTAATTATCACTTTTTTTTTTTTTTTTTTTTTTTATTATTATTATTTTTTTTATACTTCAACCTCGGGACTGTAGACTGTAGACTGGACAGGTAGACGATACATGCCTTGCAGTAGCCTTATAAGTGTATTAAAGTACATAAGAAATTGTGTAAATGCTTGTAACAGTTCGATAGCTGGAGGGATTAGATCGCTTTTCAAGATGAGTTAATTAAGGAGGTGCGGGAGTAGGGGACAGGCTTTGGGGGGGGGGGGGGGTTTGGGGGGTAGAAAGCCTGTCCCCTATTCCCTCACAGGTTTTCATATTCGTGTGTTATCATTCCCTCGGACGTCAAAGGATTCGACCATCAAACCTTTATCATATTCTCTAGAGTCAAGGGACACAGTTGTCAAATCGTGTTGGTTTAGCGGCACCACCACCACCATGGTCTTATTAGGGCAGGAGATGGAAGCGCTTCTGGTGAGACTGGTAACCTCTGGCATGGCACTGTGTCTAGTCTCTGGCAGGAACATAGACACTACAGACGCCAGCACTGCTAAACACCCAAACGCAGCAGATGGAGCCCACACCACCACGTCTCCCTGGACAACAGATAAATGGAAGGTACAGTTGGACACAGGAATTCTTACACAGACTATATAGAAATAGAGGTAATTATTCTGGAAGTACTGCAATGAATGGTCTACCAAATGACTCAATGATTAGCAAAACAACAAACCTATTATATTGTTGTATTGAATTTACGTAGTCTTACATTCTCTGTATTTTGTGAACCCTTGAAAACAACAGCCTGTGTACGAATTCTTGTTGTCAATAGTACAGTTAGACACAGGAATTCGTGGTACAGCCCAAGTGAAAGATGGTCAATTTCTCCCAATATCAAGTTCCTTAGTGCTAAATAGGAGACATCAGGGGCAGAAGTCAGTATTGAGGATGGTAATAAAAAGTAAGTACCTGATAATAGACACTGGTTACTCAAATGGAACAAGTATCTTTCACCTGGGCTGTACCACCAATTCCTGTGTCCAACTTTACTGTCACGTTCTGAACGGTTTGCTTATAATGGTATAGTAAAGTGCTGGTAAATCTGGAGCAACTGATTCCTACAAACCGTTCCAAACAACAGGCCACCATTATTTTTATTAATCTAACCCTGTTTCCTGGTATACGCAGGAGGAATCAAGGCGCTCAAATGTACCAAAAGTAAGCTATACTATCCCTTTAAATTATTGTTCTTATTGTACAAAAGAAGAAGCATAGACAATCAACCTACCAATATGTCGTTAAATTATTGTTCTTATTGTACAGAAGAAGCAGCATAGACAATCAACCCACCAATATGTCGTTGATGAATGGTGTTATGATGATGGATAAATCTGCCAGAGCCTGACCCAAACCAAGAGCCAAGGTCCTGTACTCGGTGGGGAAGAGTTCGGTGGTGTAAATCCAAGTGAGTTGATAGACGCTGGTTATGACGATCTTGCCACACAGAGAGACGGTCAGTATGAGGCCCTCGTTCCCTGCAACAACAAAATAATAACAGGCTGACAGTAGGTGAAAGAATAAAGAGATCGTACAGTTGCATCCACATATTTCGAGACACTACCTGCTTGCTTGACTCTAGCAGGTAGTGTCTCGAAATTTTTGGAGACAACTGTACTACACTCGTGGCCAAAAGTTCGTTCATTAATTAAGGGAACCTGTGACCCTATATAGCCTAGCCTGGACCCCCTCTGTTAATTAAGGTGGTAATTCACTTTTGTTACATTGAAGTGCCTTGAATCCTCCAAAGTATGCCAGGAAACAGGATCAGATGAACAAAAAATAATGAATGGTGTTCTGTTGCTTGGAAAAAGAGTTTGGAGGATTCAGTTGCTCCAGATTTACCAACAGGACCAGAAGATAAAAAATAATGGTGGTCTGTTGCTTGGAAAATGAGTTTGGAGGATTAAGTTGCTCCAGATTTACCAACACAATATTTCCTCCTTAAGGGGTAGGGGACAGGCTTGGGGGGGTGCGGCAATAGGGGGACAGGCTTGGGGGGGTAGAAAGCCTGTCCCCTATTCCCGCACCCCTCTAAACCCCCCCCCCTTAAGCCTGTCCCCCTACTCCCACACACACCAAAACCCACCGCACCCCCCTAAACCCCTCCCAAGCCTGTTCCCCTATTCCCGCACCCCCTTAAGGTGGTAATTCTTTTTTGTTACATTGGAGTGCCTTGATTCCTCCAAAGTATGCTAGGAAACAGGACCAGAAGAGCAAAAATAATTGTGTTCTGTTGCTTGGAATAGTTTGGAGGATTCAGTTGCTCCAGATTTACCAACACAAAACTTCCCCCTTAACTCACTGTGTTCCAGAAGAAGTAGAAGCGTCATTAGAACCAGGATACACAGGCCACATATCAAGTAGGACACCACCTGACTCCATCTCCTGCCCAGGTAAGCAATAGCAGGCCACAGCAGCAGGTAGGAAGGGATCTCCAGTAAACCAGCCAAGGACAAGTACACGTAAGTATCAGTTCTGTAATGATAATAGTGATGGTTAGTAGGTATCAGTTCTGTAATGATAATAGTGAATAAGTTAATATATGAATTATAAATCTTTTTTATTATTATATATACCAGGCTTTCATCTCTACGCTGGGAAATAATCATAGATCATACAATAAAAATAATAAAAATAAAAATAAAAATTAAACTAAAAATAATAATAATAATAATAATAATAATAATAATAATAATAATAATAATGCAGTAAAAATAATAATAATAATAATACCATCCTCTTGAAATATATTGTGAAAGTCTAACATTAAAACCCGTCCCCCAGATATTTCCCAAATTATCTAAAGTGTCTTTCCAAATGGGCTTACCAACACTGCTTATGTTATATTATTTATTTACATTTTTGGGGTGGGGGAGATTTTTTGTTATGTTAATTTTTTGGAAAGATTTATATATGAACAATTATTATACACCAAAGCATCACCATTAATTGTTCAGTTAATAAATAGTTCATGTGTACACTCGTAATCCAAAATATGTATCCAGGCTTTCTTGGAATAGCCTGATCGAGTATTAATTAAGCGAGCTCAAGCGAATATGAAACAGGATAAGCGTTGTAACTGGTTCACTAGTATGTCAAATGATTCGAAACTTCAACAACAAGACCTGAATACAAATTTTGGAAACGATATAAGAGTTGTAATTGGTTCGCTAGTATGTCAAATGATTCGAAACTTCAACAACAAGACCTGGATCCAAATATGAAACAGGATAAGCGTTGTAATTGGTTCGCTAGTATGTCAAATGATTCGAAACTTCAACAACAAGACCTGGATACATATTTTGGATTGCGAGTGTACTTACCTGATGTTGGTAGCAATGAGGGTGATGCCGTAGTAAACAAAAGATCCACAGAGCCATACAACAAGGACAAGGGACCTCAACCTTAGTTCAGGACGAAGGAAGGGAGCGCCCATCTGTTCCATGCATGACCTGATGTAGTCCATGATGCTTGTGGCTCCCTCTTGCTCCATGATGCTTGTGGCTCCCTCTTGCTCCCTGATACTTGTGGCTCCCTCTTGCTCCCTGATACTTGTGGTCTCTCTTCCTTTTCCTGTGACCAAACCGGAACACCTCACGTGATTCCCTCGACAAAATTTAATATCCTAATTCGAATACAACATAATATAATAGTTGCAGAAAGAAATTGTGGTTCAAACTTATGATGAATTCAAGTCCACAATGTAAATGTGATCGTAAACAAACAATATTTTACTACTCTGACAAGGAAGGATACAATCATAATTATACAGTACTCTACTCTGGCCCATAACATATCCCAAACACAAGTGTATTATAATGCAGGGTATATACTATAATAATGCAGGGTATACCATATACTGTAATTAATTAAGGGTATATAATGCAGGGTATATACTGTAATTAAAGGTATTATAATGCAGAATATATACTGTAATCAAGGGTATATATTGCAGGAAATATACTGTAATTAAGGGTATTATAATGCAGGGTATATGCTGTAATTAAGGGTATTATAATGTAGGGTATATACTGTAATTAAGGGTATGTTATGTAGGGTATATACTGTAATTAAGGGTATATAATGTAGGGTATATACTGTAATTAAAGGTATTATAATGCAGTATAGTATATCAATTATATCTATTAATCTTTCATCTCACCTGACAAGTAATCTGTTTCATTGCCTGAAGCATGAGTGTGTCTGGGGGCAGTGACCTCTTGTTCATCTTGGCAGCTTTCTTGAGGATAGTGAGAGCCTGACTGTGACGTCCCTTTTGTATTAGCCATCTTGGTGACTCTGGCAACAACCTGCATCAATACCACACCAGGCCAGAAAGGGAAAAATAAACCACTTAAGGGGATATTCTCATGTTTGTGAATTAGAGGGCTACTGATTCCTCCAAACTATGTCACGAAACAGATCCCCCATTTAAAGGTCGTCTGTTTCCTGGCATACTTTGGAGAACTTATAAACCTTCCAATTCACCCACAAGAGAATCTCCCCTAAACGTAATGATGATGCGAAGAATATAATTATATTAATGGAAACTTTGGGACTGCAAAAGTATGTAAGTGCGGTATACATATATCAAAAGACGTCATGTTCGTATAGACAATGACTTAGAAACTGACTGTAACAATATAGATACATAAAATAGATACATAAATAATAGATAAAATAATAGATACATAAAACACATGAATATTCACAGTGGACAAGAAAATATCGTATGTGTCGAGAGAAGTAATATAATGACACCAATGTTTGTTAATCAGCAGTAAGACATCTTATTGGTTTATACTCAATGAGAAAAAGTTACAACGATTTATGAAAGGAACAAAACTGTAGACTATACTTTAAGACCAAAAGACCATAAGACCAAAAGACCAAAAGACCTTAAGACCAGACAACCATATAACCAAAAGACCTTAAGACCAGACAGCCATACAAATAAAAGACCCCAAGACCAGACGACCTTAAGACCAGACAACCATACAACCAAAAGACCCTAAGACCAAATGACCATACAACCAAAAGACCTTAAGAATTTACAACCTCAAGAAATAGACAAAATTAGCACTGGATCATAAAAGATAGAGACTGACCATATGTAGGAGAGCTGGAATAACACTAACCATATGTAGGAGAGCTGGAATAACACTGACCATACGTAGGAGGCCTGGAATAAGACTGACCATATGTAGGAGAGCTGGAATAACACTGACCATATGTAGGAGAGTTGGAATAACACTGACCATATGTAGGAGGGTTGGAATAACACTAACCATATGTAGGAGAGCTGGAATAACACTGACCATATGTAGGAGGGTTGGAATAACACTGACCATATGTAGGAGGGTTGGAATAACACTAACCATATGTAGGAGAGCTGGAATAACACTGACCATATGTAGGAGGGTTGGAATAACACTAACCATATGTAGGAGAGCTGGAATAACACTAACCATATGTAGGAGAGCTGGAATAACACTAACCATATGTAGGAGAGCTGGAATAACACTAACCATATGTAGGACAGCTGGAATAACACTGACCATATGTAGGAGAGCTGGAATAACACTGACCATATGTAGGAGAGCTGGAATAACACTGACCATATGTAGGAGAGCTGGAATAACACTGACCATATGTAGGAGGGTTGGAATAACACTGACCATATGTAGGAGAGCTGGAATAACACTGACCATATGTAAGAGAGCTGGAATAACACTGACCATATGTAGGAGGCCTGGAATAACACTGACCATATGTAGGAGGCCTGGAATAACACTAACCATATGTAGGAGAGCTGGAATAACACTAACCATATGTAGGAGAGCTGGAATGAGACCTGGAATAAGACTGACCATATGTAGGTGAGCTGGAATAACACTAACCATATGTAGAAGAGCTGGAATAACACTAACCATATGTAGGAGAGCTGGAATAACACTAACCATATGTAGGACAGCTGGAATATGACGGGGAAAGCGAGGCAGAAACTGAGCCACCTCCACGTCCTGACCAAGTAAGCAATGAGAGGTGTGCACGAGAGACCCAAGGCCCAGGGGATCACACTCATGGAACCGACTAGGGAACGATTCTTGATGGCACACGACTCCATTACTGTGATGAGAGAGAGAGAGAGAGAGAGAGAGAGAGAGAGAGAGAGAGAGAGAGAGAGAGAGAGAGAGAGAACATCAGATCCTTCACAGATAAAGTTACCACCAATACATGAAAATGAGAATAAGATAATTAGCATATTTAATGACACAATTGGACACAGCTTTTTTTTTTCAGGTTGTTGTTGTTGTAGTTCCCCAGACTTTTTTTTTTCAGGTTAATCCCTCCAGTTTGCACATATCTGCCAGCCTTAAGGAGAGACTCTTTTGTTGGTAAATTGGTTGGAAGGTCTCTGATTCCTCCAAACTATACTACGAAACAACAGATCCCCTATTAGTAACATTTAGAAACCCTGTGATGTAGTCAGAAAATTGGAGGTATACGAGTCCTTCAAATATTGCCACGAAACACACACACACACACACACACACACCTATATGGAAGGAGCTTGTTTCGTGGCATAGTCAGGAGGAATCAGAAGCCTCCAATTTTCATACACGATCACAGGGTCCCATTAAGGTCGTCTGTTTCGTGGCATAGTCTGGAGGAATCACAAACCCTCCAATTCACCAACAACAGAATCTCCCCTTAAAAACGATACCTCACTATATAGTCAGGAGTCCTCAAATATTATCCAATATACACATACATACATACATACACATTATATATTAACAAATGTATATATATATTACCTTTTCTTCAGTGTGTCCAATAACAAGCACTAGATTTTTTTTTTTTTTTTTTTTTTTTTTTTTTTTTACTGGACACTTATTACTGTTTTTAACGTGAGCCTCCATTCTATTAACTTTGTATATATATAGAGGTATTTAATTAAAATTCCTTACTGAATGCATGCTTCCAAACACTGAATGAACAAACCCTAATATTATTATTTTTACACTGTAGGTAATATTTCACTGTTCTGTGTAGCTTTTCTCTCTTCGTTTCGCTTTAATTACTATTTTTATTTATGTATTTATTTACTATCATTCAACACGATATAGTGAGTAACTTAAGGACCCAGTGATGTAGTTAGGAAGTTGGAGGTGAATGAGTCCTTCAAATATTAGGGTTGGTCAGGTTAGGTTAGGTTAGGTTACATTAGGGTTGGTTAGTTTACATTAGGGTAAGTTAGGTTAGGTTACATTAGGTTAGGTTAGGTTAGGTTAGGTTAGGTTAAGATGGGTTATATTAGGGTTGGTTAGGTTACATTAGGGTAAGTTAGGTTAGGTTACATTAGGGTAGGTTAGGTTAAGTTACTATTGATTAGGTTAGGTTAGGTTAAGTTACCATTGATTATGTTAGGTTAGTTTGCCACGATACACCACCACCTACTGTACAATAAATGGAAGGAGCTTGTTTCGTGGCCTAGTGATTGTGTATGTAAGACTTGGTGGCATCTGATTCCTCCTGACTATGCCACGAAACAAGCTCCTTCAATATAGGTGCTGGTGTTGTTGCGTGGCAGTATTTGAAACCCTCACTAACTATCAATTTTCTGACTACATCAAGGGGGTCCATCAACGACCATTACAAAGTCCATACTAAGGCCTTAAGGGGGAAATTTTGTGTTGGTAAATCTGGAGCAACTGAATCCTCCAAACTCTTTTTCCAAGCAACAGAACACCATTATGTTTGCTCTTTTGGTCCTGTTTCCTGGCATACTTTGGAGGAATCAAGGCACTCCAATATAACAAAAAAGAATTATCATCCCCTTAAATAGAACCCCATTAACCCAAAACTAAAAGCAACTTACCGAAAGCAAAGGCACCATTATAAACAGCCGTGTTGAGGATTCCTATGAAGCCTCTTGCCACCACATACACTACAATGGAAGGTGACAAAACGATGAGGTTACCGATGACAATGAGAAGAAGGACGGAACCCAACACTACCGGACGACGACCGTATCTGTAGTGGGTAGGTTAGGTTAGGTTAGGTTAGGTTAGTTATGTTTGGTTAGGTTTGGTTAGGTTAGGATAGGTTAGGTTTGTTAGGTTACTATTGATTAGGTTAGGTTAGGTTAGGTTAGGTTTGTTAGGTTACTATTAGTTAGGTTGGGTTAGGTTAGGTTAGGGTAGGTTAGGTGGTTAGGTTAGGTTAGGTTAGGTTACTATTGATTAGGTTAGGTTAGGTTAGGTTAGGTTTGGTTTGTTAGGTTAGGTTAGGTTAGGTTAGGTTAGGTTACTATTGATTAGGTTAGGTTAGGTTGGTTAGGTTAGGTTTGGTTAGGTTAGGTTAGGTTTGGTTTGTTAGGTTACTATTGATTAGGTTAGGTTGGGTTAGGGTAGGTGGTTAGGTTAGGTTAGGTTAGGTTGGTTAGGTTACTATTGATTAGGTTAAGTTAGGTTGGTTAGGTTAGAGTAGGTTAGGTTAGGCTAGGTTACATTAGGGTAGGTTAGGTTTCATTAGGGTAAGTTAGGTTAGGTTACATTAGGGTAAGTTAGGTTACATTACAGTAGGTTAGGTTAAGTTAGTATTGATTAGGTTAGTTATGTTAGGTTAGGTTAAGTTACCATTGATTATGTTAGGTTAGTTTGCCATTCATTACGTTGGGTAGAGGTTTGGTTTGGTTACTATTCATTAGGTTAGGTTAGGTTAGGTTAGGTTAGGTTAGGTTTGGCTTGGTCTTATCAATAGTTGTAACAGCTTTGGAATTAATGAGTATAATAACTGCATGATCAAAAAGCTAATTTTAGCAATAGTGAATTCCGTCAGCTGTGGTAATGATAAAGCTTCAGTTGGAAGGTAATAATCATTTAATACCACTTGTGTCATCTCACAAACTCGTAAATCCTAAATGGTCTATGTAAAGGTGTACCGACGTTCTCCGGTTAGTTTAAGGCTTCCTCCATCGTCCAATTTCCTTTCAGACATTTTGTATGACACATGAATCTGGACTAAGCAAAGCGAGGCAGCAATAGTCACAGGAGGAAAGATCTAAGAGCAAGGAAAGCGACTCACCTGTCCAATAAGAAGCCACTGATGGGAGCCCCGAACAGACCACCAAAACCAGCAGCCGAAAAGGTAGAGGAGTATAGAGCCCGTCTTTCACACACCAGGTCCCACTGCCAATATACACATAGACACACATATTATATACAGTGGTGATGACTACATATACGGTATATATTCACACACACACATACATATATATATACAGAGGCGATGACTACACATACGGTATATATTCACACACCTATACATATACAGATGCGATGACTACACATACAGTATATATTCACACACACATATTATATACAGAGGTAATGACTACACATACAGTATATATTCACACACACATATATACAGTGGTGATGACTACACATACAGTATATATTCACACACACACATAATTATATATAGAGAGAGGCGATAACTACACATACAGTATATATTTACACACACATACATAATTATATACAGAGGTGATGACTATATGATGCTTATAGTTCTTGGCAGTTCAAATGAAAGAGGACATAATTTTATTCCGTTCCCAATGTTTTTCGTGTCGCATATGAAGACATCCAGTACGGTAGGCTTCTTGTAGTTAGTCCTAACATTTGTAAATATAGGAAGCAGATAAAGATGGCAGAGACATTGGGTCGTATGCAAGGACATTCATGGTGTTGACGATGGTGTGGTACCGGTACGATGACTCTGTAGTGTATCTATGAAGTCATCGTACCTGTACCCACATCATCGGCAACACCATCAATGTCCTTGCATACCGCCCTTTGTGCAACATTACCTTGTAGTACAGCCACAATCAAATATCCACCAACACTTTCCTTCCATCGTAGTAAATATCTTGGTAATAAAGAACAACACATTTATGATTTTGCAGCACCTCATAATAATAATTGAAGGGGTTCAGTTGACGTAAGGTGTTGTATGATTTTATTTTGATATGATACTGATTAATTTCCACGATGGAAGGAAAGTGTCGGTGGTTATTTGATTGTGGCTGTACATCTCTGTCTAAGGTCAGTGTGGGTTTGAATACCAACTCTGTCAGTAGTGATTCTATGGAAATGACGCTGTTTACTGACCTCAGTGACAACCGTGGACTGATACTGGGTGTAGTTAAAGTCTCGACTCCAACACGACACAGTGAGGTTGGTAGGCGTCAGTAAACCTTCCCTAGCCTTCTCATAACCCATCTCAGCCACAGTCGTGTAGTCGTAGTCGTACATCTGACAAGAGTCGTACTCCCCCGTTACGTTACTGGCAAGACAAAGATCAATAACAATTATGTAGTGGATGTTATATTTAATTAATGTAGTGAATGTTATATTTAATTAAGGATGGGGTGAATAATGCAATGTCTGAGTAGATAATTATGTGGTACATGGAATAGAAAGAGAGGAACAGAAAATGAAAGTATTGTTGGGAATATAGAAAGTGAGACTCATACACTCACTTGTAGGGAATATAAAAAGGAAGACTCATTCACTCACTATTAGGTAATATAAAAAGGAAGACACATACACTCACTTGTAAGGAATGGCTATAGAGAGTATCTGTTGTTGTGTCCAGTTGGCTTCGACCAGGACCGGCACCAAACACCAGTGGTCAGGAGTGGCCCCCAGGAATTGGTACGACATCGACATGAACGGCGACACGAAAATAGCTTTGAAGGGAAGAATGTGTGTTAAAAGTATTATTTATTACTACAGATGAAATCGAAATAATAATAATAATAATAATAATAATAATAATAATAATAATAATAATAATAATAATAATAATAATAATAATAATAATAATAATAATAATAATAATAATAATAATAATAATAATAATAATAACACATTGATTTAACCTCAACTGAAATTGGTACACTGTATTTTCCTGAGATACTGAACAGTTTATTAAGGAGAGTAACCTGTTGTGGCCATATTGGAGCACACGTAGCCCTCCAAACTCTACCATAAAACACGTCTCTACAGTCTTATGTGGAGGGATTCTGTTGCTTGGGATATCTTGGAGGAATCAAGAGCCACCGAATTTCTCACAAAAACAGAGATTACTTCCTTTAACTAACTAACCTACACCTACTAAATTATTGACAAAAGTAGACCTGAGCACACCTCGACCTCAAAGTGTAGTGATTAATTCTCTTTTATTTGATACATGTCAGGAGACGTGCTTGTGAATCAGAATAATTTAGAATTATTTGGAGGAATTAATATTCAGTACAACACATCATACAACACATCACACAACACATCATACAACCCAGTATACAGATCTGGTTGTACACTAAGGGTCGATTCCACAGTAGCTTTGGTTTGTTATGATCCTCCCCAACCAACCACACTTGTTATACTTAATTATATCCAACAAAATTATATCTACAAAATCGGTCAGGTAGTTTAATTATTAGCATAGTTTCATAGTGGAGTCATCAAATTCATCCAATAATTCACTCATGAGTCATTTACACAGTTCAGTTTCTTTCGTTAGGGTGCTTGCAAACCAAAACAAAACACTGTGGAATCGATCGGCACTATGTTTCCTCACCGTAGGTACAGAGGAAGAAGATCATTACGTTCCAAGGTCCTGTTGTTCCCACCAACTCCAGCAAATCCTCAAACGTGGTCACCCAGAAGAGGTCGTCAGGAACGCTACCCTCACCACCACCTCTACCACCACCACCACCACCACCACCTTCACCTTCACTTCCACCACCACCACCTTCACCACCACCACCTTCACCTTCACTTCCACCACCACCACCTTCACCACCACCACCTTCACCTTCACCTTCACTTCCACCACCACCTTCACCTTCACCTTCACTTCCACCACCACCACCTCCACCACCTCCTCCTCCTCTGTGCTTTTGCTTGGCTTCGTTGTGATTCGCTGCTTCACACTCATAATTGCCTTCATCCACATCCTTGCCTCGTGTGTTCTTCTTACTCATTCTGTCACCCTCATGATTATCTCCCTTCTCTGACATGACAACTTTCTCACTCATTGTTGAACCACCTTTTTTTTACCTGTGTTATTATTCAGTATTTTACTTGTTTATCTGAAAAACACAGAACAAACAAATGTAACTTAGTGAGCACCATTCATGTATTTTAGTCTATCTTCGAATTAGATATTGATGAAAACACATTGCAAATACATGGACTTCAAAAATTATGAACATTTGACAATTTCAATATAATAGTAAATTAGTGTACAAATGTGGTCTTACTTAATAGATTAGACTCTCGATCATGGTCTTGAAATATTTCCAGTTTTGTTGTGCTTTTCATTCTTACAAACCAATGTTGTGTTACTTTATTGTTGGTTCAGTATATTCTACCAAATTACATACAACCATCAAGAAAGTAAACATTATCAACTGACATGTACAACCTCCAACAAAGCAGTGTCGCCTTCTGTTTAATATTATCCCTTAAGGGGAGATTGTTTTGTTGGTGAATTGGAAGGCTACTGATTCCTCCTAACTATTTCACGAAACACATTCACTATTAGTACTACCGAGGGCGTCTGTTTCATGGCATGGTTTGGAGGAATCAGAGACCTTCCAATTCACCAACTAAAGAAGCGCTAGGTGAGGCGACAACGCTTTTGTTAGCGAGTGTATGTACTTTTTCATTTTACTAGAATGGTGACATGGGTCTCAGCTTGCCAGACAGACACTCGTAACGTCACAAATATATATGAGGTTATAACAATGGCTTCGTAGTCATCTGTATTTCACTGTATAGTCCTTGTGGTGGTTAAATTTCTACGGAAAGGTAACTAACTAACTGCATGTGGTAAAGTTGGCCAGTGAAAGGTGAAGAAAAAAAATTCTTTACAGGAACTATATAAAAGAGAGTAGCAACAGTACACTAGGAAAGGTAACAGATCATTCAGAATGTACAGTTGCAGACACACGAAATAGATACACATGAAACAGGGCCCCATAGAGAGCATAAGAAACAACTCGCCCCTAAAACACACACACACACAACGTCTCATCCTACCCTATGTTCAATGAAGGGCCCAGATTCAGGTGTGTCTGATTCACGTGTCTGCAACTGTACATACTAACAAAACGCTCTGAAGGCACTGCAAGTTATAAAATTCTAATGTAATCCTTACCTTGACCTATCCTCGTACTGGTGTGAAAGGTGGACATTTATTGCACTTTAGGTAATTCCAGCGTTTCCAAATTCTAAGTAGTTGCCTGGTTGTAGAAGTGTTTGTTGATTCAATTTTGTCTTTATTTGTATTATGCTTGCCGAAAAAGTTAAGAAATGTCACGGGGGGGAGCCTGTGGTGCATTTTCGTAACGCTAAGAAATAAAATGCAGTAAATATTCCGAATATCTCCCGTCACTTTCAGGCAGGCTGTGGTTAGCTGCCTGCCTGACTGACTGACTGACCCACTGACTGACTGATTGACTGACTGACCGACTGATTCGCTGGTTGGCTGACTGGCTGGCTGGCGCTCTGGCTGGCTGGTTGGCTGACTTACTGACTGGCTGGCTGGCGCTCTGGCTGGCTGGTTGGCTGACTGACTGATTGGCTGGCGCTCTGGCTGGCTGGTTGGCTGGGTGCCTGACTGGCTGGCTGGTTGGCTGACTGACTGATTGGCTGGCGCTCTGGCTGGCTACGGTGATGTGTACACAAGCCCTCTCTGTGTTCAAATGACTTGCATACCAACAACCCACTCTCTCTTTCCCTTCCACCGTTCAGTCCGTCTCTCATGGGGAAGTCAGTCTCTTCACCACTGTTCTCATCTTAAGGGGAGACTCTTTTGTTGATAAAATTGGAAGGTTTCTGATTCCTCCAAACTATACCACGAAACAGATCCCCTATTAGTAACATTAGGGTAGTCTGTTTCCTGGCATACGAGTACTTTGGAGGAATCAGTAGCCCTCTGTAAATGAAAGGAGATAAAATTCTCACACCCTCACACAAGAAAACACAAAAAGAAACCCAGGCATAAAAACTATATATTTATTTACACCAAACGTGAATATAAACAATAAATTTGACCTTAAAGCACTCTTCCATGTTTACGATCCCATCTTATAGTAAATAGGCAAGTACAGTACTGAATAAAGGCTTTCCTGAGTTAGTAAGCACAGAACACAATCTTCAAAGAGTCCTAAGCACAGAACACAATCTTCAGAAAGTCCTAAGCACAGAACACACACATTCTTCAAAGAGTCCTAAGCACAGAACACAATCTTCAGAAAGTCCTAAACACAGAACACAGTCTTCAGAAAGTCCTAAGTATTCGTCCGGGAACTGGCAAAACACAGTGAGCCCGAATCCCACAGCTATGGGTCACAGGGACGACCAGGGAAGATGCACCAACTGGGGTTGAAAAAGTTATGCCTCACCATCCCCGCCTTTGGCAGGTGTAGGATCCTTAAAATTCAATTAAACAATAAAATAACTACAGTAATTCGATAACAGTCACTTTTACCTGGATTCAATAACCCATCAATATAATGACGAGAACAACAACAATATAGAGCTGAAGGGGGATATACTATATTTGTAACTAAACCCTCGGTACTCCAATATTTACACTCCATATTTAACCTAAATAAACAAGAAAACACTGCATAATAAAATTCGTAGTCTAGCACAGTACAGTCATCCTAAAATTATTTCCCTGTCAGTACTCTCACTTCTAAAATAATATTAAATGCACAAATTAAAACACTAAAAATATATGGTTAAAGTTAATGTACCGTACCTGAGTTTCCATCCGTTCTGTTTGATGCCTGGAAGTAATGTAAAGGCGATATATCTATAGGACATATCACCCATATACCACAATAAAAATAACTTCTACTTCGCTGCTTTACATCACTCCATAACCAGACTTAACACAAGGGCATATCACACACACCTCCAACAATACATAATAACACCCTGGTTTTGCCTATTTAGTAAGACTGGCTATCCCTGTATCTCTCAGGGAGTTTCCGTACTCGTGGAGGCAACACTTCTCCAAAGTTAGGAACATCCACCACAATCTCCTCCGGTTTTGTTAACTATACTTCTTCTCCGAAATAGGGTTTGACTTTCTCGGCCGCTCTCTTAATTTCTGAGTTACCTTCTGCCATTTTCACTAACTACTACTAACCACTTCACAATAATAATAATAAATTAATACTGTACCCCACTGAAAAAAAAGATACATACAAATAATATAGCACACCAAAATAGGTAAATTGTAGTTTCCACTAATGCACAAGAATAATGGTAATGGGCTGTGACACCCTATATATACTGTACTTATTTCTCAATTATATACTGTACTGTACATATCCCATTACATAACACATGCATAAACAAAATGGTAACGTGGCTTAGGCCTAACAGACCCATGAGTAAGGGATGAGCAGTTGCTCTATCCCACCGCTGCCACCAAATGTAATGTCCCTTTTGCTTGCTGCCACCAGGTGAACTCTTTTTTGGGGGGATCTAGTCACCTTAGACTCTAAAATGACTGAACTAAAAAAACACATATGGGGTGAAATCCTTAGCTGATAGATCCAGGGAAGAGAAGACGACACCAAGATGACCTCTGGACGTTTATTAATTCTTCCTTAACACAGTTTGCTCAGGTACATGGTCTCCATGGGAATTCTTGACACAAAACTAGGACGATACTCCAGTCCTGGGCTTCCAACAAACTCACTCCCGTCCATAAACTCCAAGTAAGTGAGCTGACGACATGACTCCAAGTGACGCCTCAGGTGGGAAAGAGGGCCGCCACGCGCAAGGTTACACAACTTCTACGTTACATCCCACTCAAAAAAGCTATCTAGTTGATTGATCACCATTTACAAATCTATAATATTGAACAATGTTTCAACCCACAACACCACAACTCCTACTTGCTGTACCTAACGATACAAAGACATCAATAGTAAGAACTAGTTTTTTTACATCTTGGTACCAAAACGTCCAAGGTTTTCCCTCCAACATAAAGGCGCATTATTTAAACTCAAAAGCACCCATTTCGTTTCCCACTACATATCATATTATTGTATTTAGATATTATTATGGGGAAAAATTCTTAGTATTAACTGAATGGTAAACAATCCTCCCATTACAGTAGTAGTAGTAGTAGTAGTAGTAGTAGTAGTCATTGTCATTGTGGTCATGTGTTTTGGTGTTGTTGTTGCTGTAAATAACGTCATAATATTGAGACTCCACCTCAACACACTCTCTGAATTTAATGCGATTATCCCATGTGTATGTGTGTGTGTGTGTGTGTGTGTGTGTGTGTGTGTGTGTTTTATAATGATAATGTCTTTAAGGGGATAATATACTTAGTAATATAATTATGGTACTGTACATTAATTAAGTCTTGATTCCTCCAAAGTATGCCAGGAAATAAACAGGACCATGCAGATTAACAAAAATAATGGTGGCTTGTTGCTTTGAAATAGTCTGGAGAAGTGAATCATGTAGTTGCTCCACATTTACCACCCCTGAATACTTCCCCCATAACTATAGGTGTCAGATGCAGTAAAACAACATCATTGTTATTGTATTTGAAGAGCATAATTTATCATGACAATACACAAGGTTACAATACGCCGTCTCCTCCTCTACTACTAAATAATATTAAATGCACAAATTAAAACACTAAAAATATATGGTTAAATTTACTGTACAGTACCTGAGTTTCCATCCGTTCTGTTTGATGCCTGGAAGTAATGTAAAGGCGATATATCTATAGAGTGGGTGTATGTGGGTGTATGTGGAGAAGTGTATGTGTGTGTATGTGGGTGTATGTGGAGAAGTGTATGTGTGTGTATATGGGTGTATGTGGAGAGGTGTATGTGTGTGTATGTGGGTGTATGTGGAGAAGTGTATGTGTGTGTATGTGGGTGTATGTGGAGAAGTGTACGTGTGTGTATATGGGTGTATGTGGAGATGTGTACGTGTGTGTTATGTGGTGTATGTGAAGTGTACTGTACGTGTGTGCTGTGGTGTATGTGAGTGTTCTCCGAAACTTTTGCAGAAGAAGAAGAATATTTTGGGCTTTATACCTATCAACTCTTATGTTGGTCATTAAGGCAGTGAGTCTTGTTACATGGACACATCTTCCCCAGCCTATACAAGGTTTCAATCCTCTCTCTTACAGCCGGGAACAGTACCTACTTACTGCTAGGTGAACAGGGACATAGGAGGATGGAAAAATTGTCCAATAATTCAACCTACTCGGGAATCAAACCAGGAATCTTTCGCTTGTTAGGTGAGCATGAAAACCATTACACCATCAGCACTCCCGTTATGTAGTCAGAAAATTGGAGATAAATGAGTCCTTCAAATATTGCCACGAAACACACACACCTACATTAAAGGCGCTTGTTTCGTGGTAGAGTCAGGTGGAATCAGAAGCCACCTGGTCTCATACACGATCACAGGGTCCCTTAAATTAATTGATGTTCGTGATGCAGTAATTAAATCTTAATAACCTTGACATGACTCGGCAATTAGGCAGCAAAACTCTCGAGTCCCCAGGTCAACTAATTACGGTAAGAATGAAATATATAAATGATTGCAATAATAGTATGAGCGTTCTGAGACTGCAAACCCTCGCCAAGGCTAAGCAATGCATGATACCTCTCAAAAATAAATATTTATATATATATATTTATAAATAATTATAATAATAATAATAATAATAATAATAATAATAATAATAATAATAATAATAATAATAATAATGATATTAATATCAATAGTAATAATAATAACAATAATTTAAAAAATATAAATAATTATATTAATGCAAATACAAATTTAATAAAAATATTCATGATAATAATAATAATATTTATAATAAACTAAAATAATAAATAATAACACAAAATACTGTCTACATTCCTGTAAACAAACAGATAAATATATATTCAATTACATAAACAAACCAACAAAAGCATTAACACATTTTCCTTAGCTGATGTAATAATGACTCTGAGAAAAAAATGTACAGTCACGAGCACTAATAAGTATCCAGGTGTGCTTCGAATACCTAGGGACAGTAAATGAATGCACAATAACATCTCCATATGGAATTACTTCATTGGTGAATTGGAGGACTGTTCAAAGTTTCAACCAAAGCTGTATACTTATTAGTGCTCGTGACTGTACGGTACCTTATTCTGTTTGTTTGTTTGTCTGTCTGTGTGTAATAATATCACGCTGTCTCATCATTCATTAATTCAGATATTTTGGTAAACTCTTCCCACTAACTTACGCTACCGAACAAAATAAACAGTGAACGAAACTTTTAGGACTCTGTGGTGTATGTATGTATGTATGTATGTATGTGTGTATATATGTATGTATGTATGTATGTTTATATGTATGTATGTATGTATGTGGGATACAGTATGAATTTGGTGGATCTGAGGCATTTGATTCCTCCAAACTCTACCCTAAATGAGGCTCTTTCTAAGTAGGTGTTGTGCTGTGACTCACTTTGGAGGAATCAGTAACATCCAACTTGCCCTCGTCAAATTTACCAGGAGACTGAAATAGATATTGTTGCGCAGAATGTTTCCTACGCACGTCACTTGTTTGTCGACCGAGCCAGACAAGTGTTAATATCACTTAATTAACTGCAATAAAATGAAAATGACAACAACACGTTAAAGGTCCGTCAATGAGTGGCAGTCAATGTGACAAGTGTCACACTATGTGTATGAAACACAACTATAGCACACATCACAAGGATGATGAGTGGCCCAAAGACCTCTCCACCCACGTGAGACCCGAGTCAGCCTCGGCTATGGCTGCGTAAGCAGGAAGACCTCAGACAGCTGACTCAAACCGCCCACCCCTTGCTCACAGGGGTGGTAACCTCTGGCATCAGTGAAAGATTTTTATCGTGTCCCGAGCAAGGATCGAACGCTAGGCCGCAGAATTGCAGCCGCAGACTCTAGCACTGTGCTAGCCAGAAGCTGAACAAAAATTGGGTCATCTCGAAAGTACAGTACAAAAAAAATAAATAAATAAAAATTACACCAATACTTGGACAAAAATTGGGTTGTCTCGAAAATACAGAAAAAAAAAAAAAAAAAAAAATATATATATATATATATATATATATATATATATATATATATATATATATATATATATATATATATATATATATTAGTAAAAATAAAACTGACAACAACACTTGGACAAAAATTAGGTCATCTCAAAAGTACAGTACAGCAGAATACCAACTGCACCCAAACTTTGAGGGGAGAAAATAATGGTTCTATAATTGTTCCCTTTGTATTTCCTTTAGTGGGTAAGGTGATGAGCCGAGTCTCCCCTCATCCAACATGTCCTCGCCTCCGCATCTTGAATTTCTCTTCCCATTTCGCGCACTGGCTAACTCCACCCAACCAATTTTCTGGGATGGATAACCTAATCAAGTTGAATTACCTGGCTGGGTGGATCTCTTGGATAGTTCCTTGTTACACAGCTTCCCACTTGTGATATTCCCAAGTCTTACATGGAACTGGGTAAGCTCGCTCTGTTTTCACTCAATAATAATTAATAAATGTCTGTAGGGTCTGAAATACAAACATATTTTACTCTGTCCTTCAGCCCGTCTTATAAGTTGTCCCCGTCCTTAATTCCACCTATTGTAGAAGGCCCCCTCCACATGATCGGACAAAGCCCCCCCCCCTCTCCCACTTCTTTAGTAATATTACTGGATGGAGCAATTCCCGACAGGTTCCACACTCTCGTCCACTCGGCAGCATAAGTTCGCTTCATTTCCACCAGCGTATGTATGAGCTATAGTGATGTTGTAACACAATTTGAATGCAGAGATGACATATATACTTCTCATGTGGCAAATTAAATATGTCGTTAGAATAGAAACTGGTTCAGAATGCCACTATTTGGTCATATTACCATTATTAATTAAGTACATGAGATGGACGCGAATTAATGCTGCCGGCTGTACCTGTCACCCACCTCCCAGACGTATGTATTGAAGCTGGTTCTTGGTAACAATGATTTTCCCGTAAGGCACTGGCCAATCGTGTTGACGGAGCCTATAATAGATTCAGAGGACTCCCGGGATGTGTAGGAAACAAAGGTGGTCAGAGTAGGGAGGAAGAAGGAAGAATTAAAAGGTGATAATCATTGAAATAAAGCCTTATGAGGGTAATCTATTATTGGGAAGATTGGAAGGCTGCTGCTGATTCTTCCAAAATGTGTCAGAAAATATAGAAATACCTCAGAAGAATTTTTTATTTTACGTCATAGATTGGAGGAATCAGTGGCCCTGTCATTCACCAACAACTGACGACCAACCTCTTACACCAGAGAAAAAAGAGAAGGAAGAAAAAAGTCCGCACCTGCCTTGCCAGCTGTGCTAATTCAGTAAGTAAATCTTCAATACCCGGTAGTATAAGTTTTTTAAATAACACCGGAATGCAAATTGAGTTATTACGTTCTGGCTGCAAGTCACTGTTAGTTCAAGGCTTGGATCTCATCATGATTGTTTCGTGAAAGTCAGGTTATTTCTAGATTTTAGATAATTGATGTTGAGTTAAGGGGGAAATTTTGTGTTGGTAAATCTGGAACAACTGAATCCTCCAAACTATTCCAAGCAACTGAACACCATTACTTTTGCTCTTCTGGTCCTGTTTCCTAGCATACTTTGGAGGAATCAAGGAGCTCCAATTTAACAAAAGCTAATTACCCCTTTAAATCCCACATGGCCACTTCTTGTTTACAAAGACCCAACACATCAAACCTTCCCTTCTTAAAACATCCATCAATTCCCTCTTCTTCTGAAAACCATTCGTACCATTTATATTCCACTCAGCCATAGTTGTCTGTCTAAGTGTGCAGGACCCCCAACAGGCAAAGGGTTCAGCTCAGAGGCTTGTCGAACCTTAGGTGGGGTGTTAATTTAGAGAGCCGGGTCCCTAGCCATCACTCGGCCCCCTCCCTGTATGTAGGAAGTAGGAGGCCGACTGTACTATAATTATAAGAATGGTGGGTGAAGGGGACGCCACTTCCCTTAATTATAGGCATATGGGTCTTGTCTGTCAAAATATTTCCTTTTACGATTCATTCAACCAGAAATCGTATAAATATCTCGATCGTGATGAAGGGATACGTGATGTTTTTGGAGAACTGAAGGTTATTATTGACTTCTCCAAAACCTGACAGAACATTAGCACCTAAAATGAGAGAGAGTCCATTTTGTAGTCGAGAGAAACATTTGCTAAAAGTATGACATCAATTTCTTATCCATTTCATCATCTGTTAGTGTGTCTGGAATCTCATCATACTGAATTCAATCTCTTATACTTCCTAAAGATCATGAAACACGACAATTGACTCACACTTTCATCACAAAATATCCAGGAAAATTCCTCGTGGATAAAACGTTACAATTATTTTTTCGTAGGGTTTTCATTTGTCGCAATAAGTATCAGTGACTCCTGGCCTACGATGTGACAGATGTGTGTGTGTATGTGTGTGTGTGTGTGTATGTATAATGTGTGCGTGTATATAATATGTGTGTGTGTGTGTGTGTGTATATATAATGTGTGTGTGTGTGTGTGTGTATGTATATAATGTGTGTGTGTGTGTGTGTGTATAATGTGTGTGTGTATAATGTGTGTGTGTGTGTGTGTGTGTGTGTGTGTGTGACCGGTTTTCTTACATTTTTCATCAGAGCCATCATCGGTTTAACGAGACTGTTAGGCTTCATAAAAATCCAACTCGGAACAAGGTGGTTAAACAATCCCACCGCTATGTAAACAAGAATCAAATTGAAATTGTTAGGGTGGAAAAGAAATGAAGGGAGCAGCTTGTACCTCAATGTGTACAGTTCATCTAATGGAGAAATGGTAGAAATACGTTTTAACTGAAAAATCATTCAGGCAGGACAGGTAGCCCACTGAGGTCACAGGAGGACGTTACCCTTTTCCACAGTTGTATATTCCTGAAGTGTGAATCGTGGGTTTTTTATAAGCTCCCTCAGTGTCTAGCTCATTCTAAAGCATTGATAATTTCTAAACCTGGAACTTTAATCTTTAACACTTGGAGAAATATAAACATTTTAATAGGTATAACACTATGTATATGTTCAGAATTAATACAGTTTTTCGATCTTGTTAATTTTTTCTTTGCTGCTCCTACAAAGAAATATTTATCTTACGTTGGTGTAACCCTGCAGAACCCTGTGTGTGATCGTGTATGAAAGTTGAAGGCTTCTAATTCCTCCTGACTATGCCACGAAACATGCTCCTTCTATATAGGTGGTGTTTCGTGGCAACATTTGAAGGACTCGTTTATCTCCAATTTTCTGAGTACATCACAGGGTACAATACCTTGAGAGCCTTGTGGTAGTGATGTCGAGAAATTGAAGGCCTATGATTCCTCCAAACTCTTGTCAAAAAACAGCACCTCAACCTAAAGTGTGTCTGTTTCGTAGCATGGCATGGAGGAATCAGTAGTCTCCAATGCAGTGCCAACAAACTCATAGCCTCATTAAGATTTACCACAGTTTCCTTCAGTCTGATGTATTGGATAGTCACCACAGCAAAACACACACACAGATACACACATTTTTAGCTCACCCAACATGAATAGTCACCACATCATAAAGCAACCACCACAGCACACACACACACACTATTTTTAGCTCACTCAGAATGAATAGCCACCACAACACACACACACACACCATCTTTAGCTCACTCAACATGAATGGAGGGAAGAATACAATCTTTTATGAAAGGTTTGTTATTGTGATGCAAGAACCACTGGAGACTAATAAAGAAATTAATAATAATAATAATAATAATAATAATAATAATAAAATAATATCATTTGAAGGTAACTCCATTCCATTCTCACTGTATTGGTTGGAAATAATTATGAAATGCGACAAGAAATGGTTTAAGAAATGCCAAATATATACTACTACTAATATAATTATAACTGATAGGATACTAGTGAAACAGACGAGAATATTAGATTTTTATTATTTTTTTGCGTCTATGTACAGTGCTATGTAAAAACAGTTTGATCATAGCTAGTTGTGCTAAAATAATAGCTATCAAATCTTCTATATTGGGTTATTATAAAAATATCACATATTTTACCTCGGTATATAATATGTACATTGAAAAAGTGTCAGAAAAATCAGTATTCGTAACGTGAATCCTACAAGGAAAGTTATGATGGCAGGTGATGAACACGGCTGCAATCAACTCTCGCACCTACACACTCACACAACAGAGGTGAAATTCATGTCCTAACAAACACATAAACAGGATCGGGGAGTTTTGCCATTGATGTTGTGACTGTTACTCGATTGATTCACGGCAGAGAGAGAGAGAGAGAGAGAGAGTGTCAAAGTGTGTGTGTGTGTGTGTGTGTGTATGGGTATGTATGTGTATGTATGCGTGTGTTTGTGTGTGTGTGTCGCCAGCACTTCAAGAGATTTATTAATTATTAAGGGATAGTATATTTTTGGTACGGGAATCAGAGACCTTCCAATTCACCAACAAAAGAATCTCCCCTTAACAAAAAAAAAAAAAAAAAAAAAAAAATCACCACCAATGACTACAAGATTAACTTCCTTGGTATTGACTCCTTTTGTAAAATATTCCTCGAAATTAATATTGGCATAGTAAAAAATATCCACAGTTATGCAATTTTGTCAACTCACTGAAATGTTTTTGTCTAAGTTCTTGAGCACCATTCTATATTGTGACTAAAGGCAGAAAGTACACTGTTGGTAAATCTGGAGCAACTGATATCCTCTAAACCATTCCAAGCAACAGACCACCATTATGTTTGTTCACCTGGTCCTCCTGTTTTCGGGCATACTTTGGAGGAATCAAGGTGCTTCTAATGTACCCCAAAATGTATTAATTACCCCATTAATTAAGAAAGTAATCAAATAATAACACTGCCTATTCTGTCGTGTTTTTTCGAGTCCCAACTCTGTCAATGTGTTGCTGTAGTAAAAAAAAAAAAAAAAAAAAGTCGTATAAAGAGAAAAAAGTTATGGTCCAGCAGATAACAACGATGATGATGATTGATGATAACGATGACCACTTGGCTCAATGAATCCATCTCTAGTGTATGAAGTCATCGGGCCAGTCATCATCGTCTCAGCTGAACCATGACTTCTTGTGTATAAGGTCATTTTGTACTAACCCTCGTGAACACAAATACTCACTGGGCTGTAACACATTTGATCTTGAAGCAAAACAGACTGGTTAATTGTTGTTCTATTTTAGTGTTTATGTTACAGACTCTGCTAATGTTGACATCCTTAAGTAAGTGATATCTATTACGTTTATTTGAAGGACATATATTAAGGGGGAAGTGTGGTGTTGGTAAATCTGGAGCAACTGAATCCTCCAAACTATTTCAAGCAACAGAACACCATTATTTTTGCTCTTCTGGTCCTGTTTCCTGGCATACTTTGGAGTTATCAAGGCACTCCAATATACCAAAAAAGAATTACCACCTTAAGAAGACAACCTCTCTTTGGTAGATTGGATGGCTACTGATTCCTCCAAACTATCCCAGGAAACAAAATACCTCCATGTTACTTATAGAGGATCAGATTTGTGACATAGTTTGGAGGATGAAGAAGCCCTCCAATTTATCAAACAGAGGCTCAACCCTCAAGTAGAATACCGAGACCAAATGCACTATAAACATCACCACTACCCTTTGCTTTTTGGATCCGGTGGATGGAGTCTACAACATAAGACACCAAAACGACACATGGCACCGATCATTGTTTATCTTTGTGGTGTCTCTGGCTTGTAGATGTAAAATGTTGTGGTCACGTTTCCCCACTGAGTCAGCAAGCCCTGTGGTGTATCTTGTCAACATGTTTCTCGTGTGGCACTTTCATTCGCTGGGGAAGGTTCGAGTCATCATTGCCTATAGTAGGGGCTTATGAGAATAGGGTTAATTGTTATTCATCAGTTCGTACAGGGAATGAACTTCTTATTATTGAGTTTTAAGGTATATAATTATTGTATGTGAAGTGGTATGAGGAGGGAGACCACTGATTCTTCCACACTGATTGATTCAATACGGGTGATCTTCTGTTGTTGTTGTTGTTGGTGTTGTTGTTGTTGTGTGGTACAGGTCAGAGGAATCAGGGGCTTGTGAGCATAATCATCTTCTTCTTCTTACCCTCTTCAATAAGGTGTGGTGTGTGACGTCTTCTTTGGCTGTGTTATCACTATCCCTGTTAATTAATTGACTTTGGTGTTGCAGTCTTCATGTTGTGTATCTTCTGGTTTATAATACACTCTGTAATATGTCCATGCAAGCTGTCATACGTAAATACACTTTGAAATCTATTAACAGATAATGTGTAAATAGGCCTTTTGCAATTGTATATTAACACATTTAAATTACGTCAATACGACTTTTACAATACGAAAAAAAATCCTGAAATATGTTTGTTAATACAACACTACATCTTTCAGTACTCTACCACTTCTAAACTTTGTATAAAAATTAACATAATTTCCAATATAATTTATATATAATTTGCAACAAACCAACACAACTTGTTACTTCATATTCTTCATCTGACTAAACTGGACAAAATAACTAATTGCAACAAGTACTTCTATAATGCAGACTCCTTACTATGTGATCTTTATCGTCAAACCATGTCCTGTATTGTATTGTATATATATAACTGCATATTAGTTTATTTACTAATACATAAATGTTTTCAATCTATAACGATTACACCACATAACTGCAATAGATGATTTGATAATGCCCTTTTATTTACAAGTACAAACATTATTGTAAACAAACAATAGTTATTGATAATACACATTATGATATGTTCACTTTGTCATCTACCTGTTTATTGGGGTTCCAGTTCACAGCTTCAGGAATTAATTAACTCACCATACATAACAAATATACTGTATAAGTCAAAGGCCAATCACTCTAGCACCTATTTCCTTTTGCTCTCCGTCCTCCATCCTCTGTTCTTGGGTCAGATTTGCTCAGTTGTGGAGGAATTGGAGGCCTACTGATTCCTCCAAACTATGCCACGAAACAAAAATCCCTACTAGTAACAATAAGCTCATCTGTTTCCTGGTTTGGTTTGGATGAATCAGTAGCCTTCCAATTCGGTCTCAAATTACAATCCTCTAAAATAAATATAATAAAACCAATAATATATTTTTTTTCTCTCTTTCTAAGTATGCCAACACCATTTAAGCATTATTTTTCATATTTTTTTTTTTACTTGGAAGCTAATATTTATATGAAGTCAGGCTAATATAGAAATAATAATAACGATAATTAAAACTTTCGTGTAAAAATATCATCTCTCACACACACACACACACACACACACACACACATTTTCATTACGCAACTCATCAACAATGTCACCCACCGCATTTTGGAGCCGACAAAAAAAAAAAAAAAAAAAAAAAAAAAAAAAAATTATACAACTCAATATATCAATTAAAATGTATAAGTAGATGTTTACACGTTTACTCACTCACTCTCTCTGCCACACCCAAGTTGTTCTCACTGACAATGATACGGTAATGATATGTTTGGTTCACTATTTTGTGCCTTTCTTTCTGTATTTTTTTTGTTTTTTATACTTTTCTTTTTTCAATGCAAAGTTAATTAAGAGTAGATTAAGATGGGTAGTTCATTGTTGGTAAATCTGGAGCAAATGATTCTTCCAAACTTTTCCAGGCAACAGGTCACCATTATTTTTGTTCATCTGGTCCTGTTCCCTGGCCTACTTTGGAGCAATCAAGAGACTCTAATGTGCCAAAAGTGCACCTATGGACAGCACAGGTGAGGTAAGTAATTATTTGTGCTTTAGTGCTGTAATGTGGTGGTAAATCTGGAGCAACTGATTCCCCCAAACTATTCCAAGCAACAGGCCACCATTATTATTATTTTTTTTTTTTTTTTTTTTTTTTTTTTAATCTAGTCTTGTTTTCTGTCATATATTGGGGGAATCATGTTGTTGGTGAATAGATGGTTAGTGAGCCCCCCAAACTATCCAAGAAGTAGCATCTGTAGTGATGGGGGTGGGGGGGTGGAGGGGGGTCAGTTTCGTGGCATAATTTGAAGGAATCATTCGTCTCCAATTTGCCAACAGCATCTTACTTAATTAATAATGTCCAAAAAACTACAAGTGCGCGAAAGGGTTTATCCGAAAAAAAAAAAAAAAAAAAAAATCAGGGAGTAGGTTGTCTGGGAATTGGAGACTACTGATTCATCTGAAGCATGACATAAAACAGAAGTACAGGAGGACTCTGTTGCCTGGTATCGTTTGGAGGAATAAGTAGTCCCTCAATCGCCAGCAACATCTTTTAAAGCCCTATTTTAATTAAGGACCCTGTGATGTAGTCAGAAAATAATTGGAGGTGAGTGAGTCCTTCAAATATTGCCACGAAACACAGCTTATATAGAAGGAGCTTGTTTCGTGGCATAGTCAGGAGGAATCAGAAGCCTCCTCCAATTTTTTTATACACGATCACAGGGTCCTTAACGTGATGATCAGCAGCAGAAATAACGTCACAATGAGGTGGAACTAACTCATTTCTTTGCAGGCACTCTCAAGGGATGAGTTTGTATGAGAGATTATTCACATTAATAATTTTTCTCTATCTTTCTTTCTCATTCACGTTTGCTTATGACATCTGTAAAAATATATAATATGTATATGTATAATTATAATTTCTACAGCGGGTGACGGCCACTCGACGCGAGAGGACCACCACCTAGTCAAGTCGAGGAGTAGGTGAAGGAGGAGTAGGTGAAGGAGGAGGTTAAGGAGGAGTAGGAGGAGGAGGAGGAGGAGGAGGAGGAGGAGGAGGAGGAGGAGGAGGAGGAGGAGGAGGAGGAGAAGGAGGAGGAGGAGGAGGAGGAGGAGGAGAAGGAGGAGGAGGTGGAAGAGGAGGTGAAGGAGGAGGTGAAGGAGGAGGAGGAGGAGGAGGAGGAGTAAGAGGAGGAAAAGCACTGGAAGGATTCTAAGGACCATATTCCTAGTCACACCCGAAGGACACACAGAAATCATCATCATCATCATCATCTTCTTCATCGTCATCCAAAGTGTCAATATTATCCCACAGGTTGGTTGATTGGTTGGTTGGTTGGTTGTTCGTTTGGTTGGTTGGTTGGTTGGTTGGTTTGTTGGTTGGTTGGTTGGTTGGTTGGTTGGTTGATTGGTTGCTTGATTGGTTGGTTGGTTGGTTGGTTGGTCTGCTGATTGATTGATTGATTGGTTGGTTGGTTGATTGGTTGGTTGTTAGTTTTACCACATATTATTATTATTATATTTTTTTTAGCCTGGGGAAAATGTACCAATTCCTCAAAAAGTAATATTAGATAAAAATATAGCGAACAATTATCCCAATGTTTATAAGTTGCTGATAATACCTAACTGTGTAAATTTTTGGTGTACTTTGTCTTGAAGTGCATTAAATTTATCGGTACGTTTCCACCTGGTAAAAAAAAATAAAAATAAAATAAAAGTGGACTACAGTGAACCCGAAGCTGGATGGATACCTTAAGGACCCTGTGATTGTGTATGAAAATTGGAGGCTTCTGATTCCTCCTGACTATGCCATGAAACAAGCTCCTTCAGTATAGGTGGTGTTTCGTGGCAATATTTGAAGGACTCCACAACCTCCAATTATCTTACTACAACGCGGGGTTCCTTAAGGGCCCTGTGATCGTGTATGAAAATTGGAGGCTTCTGATTCCTCCTCACTATGCCACGAAACAAGCTCCTTCAGTATAGCTCGTGTTTCGTGGCAATATTTGAAGGACTCGTTTATCTCCAATTATCTTACTACAACACAGGGGTCCTTAAACAGACTAATAATACCACCACAAACCCAATTCAGTCAGTCCACCAGATGGGACACCCTCAGGACACACACACACACACACACACACACGTGGGGTTGTTTATTACACTCTGTGCTGTTTTGGACCACCAGTCTTATGTTTCAATTCGGCATCAGTTGTTGTGTTATTATAGCAATGTTGTGTTAGCGTTCCGGCCCCTCAGTAGGTCAGTGGGATTCATTCACTTGTACGAAGCCTGAGTGTCGAAGCCTAAGAATAGATTTTCCAGGTCCGATTGGAGTGGGAACCGTTCACTTGTCCGGATTCTGAATGTCGAAGCCTAAGAATAGATTTTTCAGGTCCGATTGCAGTGGGAACCATTCACTTGTCCGAAGCCTGAGTGTCGAAGCCAAGGAAAGTTTTCAGTCCGATTGCCGAGGACATAATTAATTAACTATAGTGGGAACCGTTCACGTGTCCGAATCCTGAGTGACGAAGCCAAAGGAGAATAATTATCAGGTCCTATCGCAAGGGACTAGGAATACGGGTGACAGACAGACAGACAGACAGGCACTGGGCGGCACACTAGCTGGAGAACCTCATGTAGCCACCATTACTCGGCAGGTCGTCCTCGAAACCGGGTCTCGAGGACAAGCTTTGGGTGTTCCAGACGCCTCCGTTGACGTCGATGGGGGATATGCCTCCTCCTCCTCCTCCACCCACACTGTTGATGCCACCGTTGCTCACACCTCCACTGTTGGTTACTGTCCCGTTGAAGCTCCCGTTGGGGGTCTCTGCGATCTGTTGGAGAAAGGATAATGATTGTTGACTGGTCTTGAAGATTTGTGTGGGACCTGGATATAAAAACAAAAAAATAATTGCTGACTGGCCTTAGGGATTTGTGTGGGACCTGGAGATATATATATATATATATATATATATATATATATATATATATATATATATATATATATATATATATATATATATATATATATATATATATATATATATATATATATATATATATATATATATATATATATATAAAATAATAATAATTGCTGACTGGTCTTAGGGATTTGTGTGGGACCTGGATATAAAAACAAAAAAAATCTCATTATTATTTAATTAAGGGACCCCTGTAATGTAGTAAGAATATTGGAGGTATATAAATGAGTCAATCAAAGTAATATTGCCACGAAACACCATCTATATAGCAGCAGATTGTTTCGTGGTATGGTCAGGAGGAATCAGAAGCCTCCAGTTCTCGTACAAGATCATAGGGTCCTTAAGGGGGTACTTCACTTCTGTTACATTTGGAGTGCCATGATTCCTCCAAAGTATGCCAGGAAACAGGACCATATGAACAAAACTAATGGTGTTCTGTTGCTTGGAATAAGGTGGAGGAATCAGCTGCTCCAGATTTACCAACACTTTCCCCATTAATGTGGAATCCAGTTAATTCAATGAACTCTTTGTCTACTAGTTTTTTTTTTTAATATATCCCCAAACAAATAGTACGTAGAGATATGTTATAAATTACACACTCTATAATTATATTTTACGAACGTGAATTTGATAATTATTTGTGACATAAGAGGATCCGAGAGGGGAAACATGAAGGGGATATATGTATACTTTTCATAGATTGGAGTGCCTTGATTCCCCCAAAGTATACCAGGAAACAGACCCAGATGAAGAAAAATAATGGTAAGGATCCTGTTGCCTGGAATAGTTTGGAGGAATCATTTGCTCCAGAAATTATACCCCCCTTAATTAACGCCGAACGTGTTGCTGCTCCACTCTCCAAACAGACAACAACAACACCAACTCATCACACACACTCACCTGAACAGAATCCCCATTTTGCTCCCGTATATACGAAGGATTTTCAAAGGATATTCTGCCATTACTGGATGACTTGGCTCCCAGTAGGTTACGTTTACGAGCCCAGAAGACACCCATGACGACAGCCAGGCTCACCAACAGGATCACCACAACGGCAATCACAGCCACTGTCGCGTTGGACCCTCCTGTGTGTGAGAGATAGATAGAGATGTGTGAAAAGAAAAATATAATAATTGTGAGTTATTACAGTGACATCTTATTGTTTACATTTGTCTGCTGGTGATGCTTCCTTTCCACTCCCATTCATTATTAATCTAGGAATCATTTTAGTTGTAATTATTGTTTAGAAGGGAACCGGTGTATTTTCGCCTGGATAAAAAAAAAAAAAAAAAAAAAAACATTACACACTACAGCATACACTACCGCTTGTATACGAATTCAGGAGATCTGTTTTGCTATATATAAAGTTTCAGAGTGGGAATGAGTAGCCCTTCAATTCACCCACACCAGCATACGACCCCCTATAAATCCTTCAGTTCTGACGAGGAATGTGTGGCCACGTGCAGAGGAGGACGATGGGTTAACTGAAAAATAAAAACACAAGGACATAGTTAAAAGTGAAGGGGGGTTGAATATGACCAGGGGAAGCGAGAGGAGGGTTGAGGGATGAGTGTGGAAGGGAAGTCAGGATGGGTTTGGTGAACTGTGAGAGAGAGAGAGAGAGAGAGAGAGAGAGAGAGAGAGGTGGGAAGGGAAAGGGGTCTCAGTTGAGTTATGGTTTATAAGGAGGAGGAAAAGAAGGAGTAATAGGAAAGAAAGTACAGAGAGTAGGAAGAAGAGGGTGTGTATAGTAAGTATTAATTGGAAGGTTAGCCAAAAAGAAAGTGAAAAGAAAAGGGAAATGAGGAGGAGGAGAAGAGCGTTAAGAAAAGATTAGGAGTAAAGAGAAGGAAATGCAAGGTGGAAGGGTTAAAGAAAATCAAGGAAGATAAAGAGAAGGAAAGGGTAGGAGGAATATAATTAGAAGGAAAGGTAGGGGGTGGGTGAGAAGAAGGAAAGGGTAGGAGAAAAAAGAGAAGGAGAGGAAGAGAAGGAGATGAAGGAGGAAGATGAAAAGGGTAGGAGGAAGGAGAAAGAGAGGTAGGAGAAAGATGAAAAGAAGAGGAGGGTAAGAGAAAGATAAGGAGAAAGAGACGAAGGAGGGAAGAGTAGGAGGAAGATAAGGAGAAAAGGGTAGAAGGAAGCTAAGGAGAAAAGGGTAGGAGCAAGATAAGGAGAAGGATAGGAAAAAGGAAAGGGTAGGAGGAAGATAAGGAGAAGGAGAGGAAGGAGGAGGATAAGGAGAGGGTAGGGAGAAGAGAAGAAGAAGGAGAGGAAGGAGGAAGAAGTGAAAAAACAGGAAGGAGAGTAAGGAGAAAGAAGAGAAAGAGAAGAAGGAGAGGAAGGGGGAAGAAGAGAAGAAGAAGAAGGAGAGGTAGGAAGAAGAAGAGAAAAAGAATTAGGAAGAGGAAGGAGGGAAGAGGAAGGTATACAAAAAGAAGGGACGAGGAAGGAGGAAGAAGAGAAGATAAGGAGAGGAAGGAGGAAGAAGAGAAAAAGAAGGAGGAAGAGGAAGGAAGGAAGAGGAAGGTATACCAAAAGAAGGGACAAGGAAGTACCATGAAGAGTAGAGGGTGAACTGAGGAGTCTATACACGAGGAGGAGGAGGAGAGGGTCACTGAGGTCCTTCAATCCTTGGTCAATAAAGGCTCCTTCTCCACCCCAAATGGTGTTTTCAATTTTTAATAGACTTGGTAGGAGGGGGAAGACACACACATACACACACAGAGAGAGAGAGAGAGAGAGAGAGAGAGAGAGAGAGAGAGAGAGAGAGAGAGCACATAAAATACATACACAGATATACCAACACACACACACACACACACACACACACACACACACTAGGGGGTAGAGTGCGTGGTGTTGGGGGAATGAGGGGTAAATTAATTTGAGACGAGCAATGGAAGCGGAAGGACCTAAAGTGAGAAAGGGAAGGGAATTAAATGAAAGCAATGAGAAAGGAGGGGATGGGATGGGATGGAAAGAAAAGAGGAGATGGAAAGGGGGAAGAGAAGGAAGGGGAAGGAGGGGGACGAAAGGAGGGGACGAAAAGGGGGAAGAGAAGGGAAAGGAGGAGATGGAAAGGGGGAAGAGAAGGAAGGGGAAGGAGGGGACGATAAGGGGGAAGAGAAGGGAAAGAAGTAAAGGAGGGGATGGAATAGAAAGGAAAAGGGGGATGGAAAGGGGGAAGAAAAGGGAAAGAAGTAAAGCCACGTGAGATGGAATTAAATTAGAAGAACGAGGGAGAAAAGAAAAAAAGAAGAAGAAGAATAGGAACTGAAAATGAAAACAAAAAAAGAAAGGAGAGACAAGAATGGGCAAAGGACAGGTTAGGAAT